>JANSVA010373601.1:0-23415 GCA_025504915.1 Erythroxylum reticulatum | reverse complement strand
AGCAAGAGATCGAGTAACTGAGAGGCATGGCATCACTCAAATTTTGCATCTTTTTGTATTTTGAAGTAGTTGATGTAAAACCTAAGGCTTTAGTACCATTTCAAGTTCTTATTTGCTTATGTATATTTTCAATTACGAAACCAAGAATGTATTATAGCTTGAAATGCCATTAAATCTTTGTAAAACTCTTATCTTTTGAGGTTAATAAAAAATATTTCACTTGCTCATGATTTTCATAGTTTTGTACATTGCATCTTCAAGTTTTCATAGGGAAAACTGTGTTCTGAATTCAGGAGAAAATATGGATTAATATAGGCTTAATTAGGCAAAGGTCTCTTCTATAAAGTTGTATCTTATCTTTTTAGCTTTCCAACGATATATAGTACGTAATTTTTGGATGTCGGAGTTGAAAGCTATGATCACTTGACGTTAAGTTATGATCACTTAAAGTTAATGAATTTACAGAGGATGTATATGCAGGACAACTTCGGTCACGATTGCACCAAACACCCTCACGATTGCACCAAGAATTCTTATGATCGCACCTTCCCTCCTTGCGATCAAACTTCTCTCCTTGAAATTTCACTAGCCTTCCTTGCGAGTGCACCATCATCCTCGCGATTGAACCTTTGTGCCTCGAGATCGCACCCGAAGGGTTTTCCAACTTTGAACATGTTTGACTCTTTTGGCCAAAACTTTGTCATCCAACATACAAATGACCTAAGTTTTAAACCAAGGGATTCCTAAAACATTTATCTATCTCTCCATAGAAATTGATAGCGTTTGGTGTTGATTTGGAAAAGATGGATGGAATGAAAGTGAGGGCATCGATTGGGAGAGTATGAATTAGATATTTTATTGAACATTTCTCAGTATTTTTATGATATCTTGAGCTATAGAACTCCGAATGAGATTATTCTTGTTGAAACATAAACTAGAGACATGGAGCTAAAATTGTTTTCAAGAAGCTAAATTGTGATTCCACTTTATGACTAGTATGGGTTTACCCCTTGTGGGATGATGGTTAAGTAGATTACATTGAAATAACCCTACAAGGAAATACGCTCAAGTCTGAGGATTTTCTGCAAGAATTGGGCTCTGGAATTGGGGTCCAACATGTTTGGTATCAAAGCAACTAGGTTGAGGTCTAGGTTTAGGACTAGTTTTAGGAGTATCCTAGGCATGAAATGGGTAGTTTAAGACACGAAGTGAACATGGATTGTTTTAAATGAACATCTTGCATTGTTTTACATGATTTGAAATTGTTTTACATGAACTAAATATTTTAAATGGTTTTTATAATGAAGGAGTGAAAATACTACCTCAAAAGAAAACTCGAGGACCTATGACTCATTCTCGGTCTTGCCAAGGGATTATGGATGAATCCTATTCCCACAAGATACGGGGAGAAATTCTGCTTTGGATTCTGAGACACCTAATAAGCAGCATTAGGTGCCTCCACCACCTCATCTTATGCCTCAAGCAAACCCTATGGATCTGCATTTCTTTCAAGCCTTTGTTCAAGTTTTTACATATGCTATAGGTCAGGGTTCACAAGTTTTAAGACTAGCTCTAGCAGAGAGGAGTGGACAGTATGATAAGCTCCGTAAATGTATGGGGTTGTTGATTTCAATGGGACTACCAATCCCTAAGAGGCTGAAGTTTGGTTGAGGAGGACAGAGAATGTCCTGATTTAGATGAAGTGCTCGGATGAGAAGAAGTTTACCAGTGAGGGAATTAAGTTTACCATCGACTTGATTCCCGAAACCGCAACCATTTCTATACCACCATATAGCATGGCTCCAGCTGAACTGAAGCATCTCAAGGAGCAGTTAGATGAATTGTTAAAGAAGGGGTATATAAGGCCGAGTTCATCACCATGGGGAACGTCTATTCTATTTGTTAAGAAGAAGGATGGGATATGGCAGATGTGTATTGATTATCAGAGACTCAAAAAAGTGACTGCTAAGAACAAATATCCCCTATCTCAGATTGATGATCAGTTTGACCATCTACAGGGAGCAAGGGTCTTTCTAAAATTGATCTTAGGTCAGGCTATCATCAGCTCAGAATTAGGGAGTCTGATGTCAACAAGAAAGCCTTCAAGACTTGTTATGGGCAATATGAGTTTCTGATCATGCCTTTCGGATTGACTAATGTTTTGGATATATTCATAGATCTTATGAATAGGGTCTTCAAGGAGTATCTGGATTGATTTCTCATAGTGTTCATGAATGACATTTTGGTCTATTCGAAGAGTGAAGAGGAACATGAGGGACATCTCAAGATAGTGTTGCAGACACTAAGGGACAAGGAACTTTATGCCAAATTCAGCATGTGAGTTTTGGCTTCATAGGGTGGTATTCCTTGGATATATGATTTCGAAAGATGGAGTACATATTGATTCGAGGAAAGTTGAAGCAGTGATAAACTGGTATGCACCTAAGACAATGGCAGAAGTAAGAAGTTTTTTGGTTCTGGTAGGATATTACAGGAGATTTGTTGAAGGATTGTCTATGACATCTGCTCCGATGTCCAAGTTATTGAGGAAGAATTGGAAGTTTATCTGGAGTGAAGAATGTCAGAAAAGCTTTGAAGAACTTAAGCACATATTAATAAGTGCTCTAATTTTGACTTTGCCTATGAAAGATGAAGGTTATACAATTTACAATGATGCTTCAAGAAAGGGTTTGGGTTGTGTATTGATGCAAGGAAACAAGGTAATAGCATTTGCCTCACAGCAACTAAAGCTTTATTAATTAAATTACCCGACCTATGATCTGGAGATACTAGCAATAGTTTTTGCCCTGAAGATTTAGAGATATTACTTATATGGAGTTTCGCTAAGGATCTTTACGGATCATAAAAGTTGTAAGTACTTACTGAGCCAAAAAGAGTTGAATATGAGACAAAGAAGGTGGATAGAGTTATTAAAGGATTATGATTTGTTGATTGAGTACCATTTAGGAAAGGCAAATGTAGTGGCAGATGCCTTAAGAAGGAAATCTTCCATAGCCTATGTTCATATAGTTTATCTACCATTATTGGAAGAGATGGCTAAGCTTAGGATAAGCTTAAAGAAAAAGGAACCAGATTATATTATTGCAAATTTCATAGTAAGACCAATAGTCAAGGAGAAAGTTAAGGAGTTATAAGCACAAGATGCAGATTTGAACAAGCTCTAAGAAGAAAGTTGGAATGGAAAGAATCTAAAGTGAAAGTGAGGAATGATGGACTCATGGTTGTAGGAAACAGACTTTGTATCCCGAATTTCAAGGATATAAAGGATGAGATATTTGATGAGGTAAACAATGCACCTTATGTAATGCACCCAGGTAGCACCAGGATGTATCGGGATTTGAGAGAGCATTTCTGGTGGAAAGGAATGAAGAAGGATGTAGCAGAATATGCAAGCAAATGTCTAGTGTGTTAATAAGTCAAGGCTGAACACCAGGCACCCTCAGGAAACTTAAGGACATTATCCATTCTTGAGTGAAAGTGACAAAGGGTAACCATGGATTTTCTAATGGGTTTGCCTGAAACTAGTAAGGAGCATGATGCTATATGGGTTATTGTTGAACATTACACAAAGTCAGCCTATTTTTAAATAGATTGATTCTCTGCATGTGTTAGCAAAGAAGTATATTGATGAAATAATAAGACTGTATGGGGTTCCTAACTCCATAGTTTCTGACAGAGATCCTTAGTTTACTCCAAGATTCTGGGGAAGCTTATAAGAGGCTTTGAGAACCAAGTTGAATTTTAACACTGCTTTTCATCTTCAAACGGATAGTTAATCTGATAGGACTATTCATACCTTTGAGGGAATGCTCAGGGCATGTGTGATGGATTTTAAAGGAGCTTGGGATGAGCATTTGTCATTGGTCGAATTTGTTTACAATAATTCATACCATTTGAGGATTCAGATGGCTCCTTATGAAGCACTATATGGAAGGAGATGTAGAAATCCAATATGCTGGGATGAAGAAATAGAAAGGAAACTGATAGGTCCATAGTTACTTCAGATGACAGTAGACAAGGTCAACTTAGTTAAGCAACAGCTAAAGGTAGCTCAGGATAGAATGAAAAGCTACATTAATGCACACTAAAAAGAGGTGGAGAACGAAGTTAGTGAGAAATTCTTTCCTAAGATGTTTCCTCGGAATGAGTCATGAGGTTTGGCAAGAAGGGCAACTTGAGCCAGAGATATGTGGGTCCCTACAAGATCATTGAGAGGATTGCATCACTAGCATATAGGTTGGCATTGCCCCTAGAATTGTCATAGATACATGGCGTCTTTCATGTGTCCATATTGAGGAGGTATAGATCGGATCCCTCTCATACCATTTAGACCAATGAGGTTCAATTGAAGGATGATTTGAGTTATGAGGAGATTCTAGTGAAGATTTTGGACACCAAGAAAAAAGGTCCTCAGGAACAAGACAATCTAATTGATCAAAGTCTTGTGGAGAAAACATCCTGTGGAAGAGGCCACATGGGAGCCTTTGGAAGCCATGAAAGAGAAGTATCCACAACTCTTCAATGACTAAAGTAAGAATTTCGAGAACGAAATTCTTTTAAGAGGGGAAGAAATGTTAGCCCCGGAAATTTTTTTCTTTGATTAAGCATTATTTAAATTGTTATGAGGTCTTTATAGATTTATTTTATGCAGTTAATTATTGTGTTAATGTTGTGAAGATTTTATGACATAGGTTAATTGAATTAAAGTGATAAGAGTGTATAGCATAAATGGCATTCTAAGTAAGTCACTTAAGGATAAAAGATAGAAGGCAAACAAGGAAGGGTAAAATGGACTATTTGGACTCATTAAGGATAAAAAAGGGGAAGTAAGAGGCTTTATTTTGCATTAAAGAAGAAGCAAAAGTGAATGAGAAAAAGAGAGGAAAGAGAAGCATGAAAAAGAGAGAAAGAAGGAAGAAAAACGAATTTCAAAAGGAGAGAAGAAGAAGAGAAAATATGAAAACAAAAAATATGAAAACAAAGAACAGAGGAAGCGACTTTCGGTGGTTTGAGAGAAAATAAGAGAGTTAAGCTAGGGTTTCATCTTTTCTAAGCTTTCTAGAGAGATTTTGAAGTTGTGCTAGAAGGGAAAAAGGTTGAGGAAGATAAAAGCTTCTTTTTGAGCCAATAGTCTCTTCTTTTGGTGAAGATTCAAGGTAAGGTCTTAATCTTTTGGATTTTTGGAAGGCTTTTAGTCCATGGAGTTTAGAAAACGCATGGGTTTAAGTAACCTATAGTCAATTTTAGTGAATATACTTTATGGGTTCTTAATTTCAGTTTCTACTGAATCGAAATTTTGTCATTTATGAAGGAAATCAAGAAGGGGGTCAAGAGAGGCAAGAGGAGCAAGGGGAAGGACATCCTTAAGCCAATTTCTTAGTCAAGAAATTCAGGCTACATGTTTATAATAGAGTAAATAAGCCACTAATGTTTTCTTTGAATTAAGGAAGTTAATGATTTAAATTGCATAATAAATGTTGCATTTGTTGTTTCTTGAATGAATTGAGAATTTGTTATATGTTGACATATGAATTGTGTGATCGATTTATGAAAAGACTTTGAAAATGATTTAAAAAAACATGTTTATGAAATCATGTCTTCGGAAATGGGTTTTGAAATATCCCATGTTCATGAAAAACAAGTTTCCAAAATGTGCCTTTTGGTCAAACCATTTTCAATTCATGAATTACATGTTATGTGGGTTTTGTGTAGTCAATTCAAGTATGTCACGTGCATGTTGGCTTCTCTTGCTTGCCTGCTAATGGCATAAAGCTCCTTCATGGACTCCCTCAAGTTTACATCTACACAAAACCATTATGTGGGATTGTGATAGTACATCAAGTTTACGATTACGCAGGACCATTATGTGGAAATGTGTAGTTCTTTATGTTTATGGATTCACCCAAACCATTCCGATGGGCTTATGTGCTTGTGATATGTTAACAAGTTTGATGCATGCATGATTTGTAGTTTGTGAATTTTTGTTATGAATTTGAGAACGAGACATTTTATGAATTTAATTAGAACTTTGTATTAACAAATGAATATTTAAAAGGTTTTGCTTATTTGTTCGTTATAAACTATTACCCACGAGCTTTAAGCTCACCCTCTTCTGTCTCATCTTAAGGTGACGACCAAGAGATCGAGTAACCGAGAGGCATGACATCACTCAAAATTTGCATCTTTTTGTATTTTGAAGTAGTTTATGTAAAACCCAAGGCTTAGCAACATTTCAAGTTCTTATTCGCTTATGTATATTTTGGTTATGTTGTATTTTGGGTTATGAAACCAATGATGTATTGTGGCTTGAAATTTCATTAAAGCTTTGTAAAACTCTTATCTTTTGAGGTTAATGAAATATATTTCATTTTCTCATGGTTTTCTCGGTTTTGTACATTGCATCTTCAAGTTTTCATAAGGGAAAACTTTGTGTTCTGACTTCAGGGGAAAATATGGATTAATGTAGGATGAAAAAGGCAAATATTTATGATAAAAAGTTGTAGGTTATCTTTCTAGCTTTCCAACAGTATATAGTACGTAATATTTGGACATCGAAGTTGAAAGTTATGATCATTTGAAGTTAATGATATCATAAAGGATGTATATGTTGGACAGCTTTGGTCGTAATCACACCAAGTACCCTCGCGATCGCACCAAGTACTGTTGTGATTGCACCTTCTCTCCTCATGATCGCACCAAGCACTCTTGTGATCGCACCTTCTCTCCTCACGATCGCACCAAGCACTCTTGTGATCGCACCTTCTCTCCTCACGATCGCACCTTTCTCCTTGTGATCACACTAGTCTTCCTTGCGAGCGCATCATCATCCTCGTGATCGTACCTTTGTCCTTCGTGATCGCATCCGAAGGGTTTTCCAACTCTGAACATGTTTAACTTTTTTGGCCATAACTTTATCATCTGACGTCCAAATGACCTGATTTCTAAACCAATGGATTCCTAACACATTTATCTATCTACCCAAATAAATTATGGCTTTTGGTGTTGATTTGTAAAAGATGGATGGAAATAAAGTGATGGTGTCAATTGGGAGAGTATGAATTAGATATTTTACTAAACATACTTCGGTATTTTAATCATATCTTGAGCTGTAGAGCTCCAAATTGTTATTGAAAATAAAATAGAGACATGGACATACAATTGTTTATAGTTGAATTTTTATGCATTTCTTTCTACATCCTTTTAGGATTCATTCTAACTCCAAATCATCTCTATATCGATTTATGAATCATTAATAATCACATATACAAAAGCAAGACATTTATATATACATTTCAGCACTCACGACTCACATATAAAAATTTCATGATCAAGTCATCAATCTTAAATTACTCATCATATTAGTTTCATTTAACACTACCTATGATGATTGAAGCTTAACTTACTTGATTTAGCTTAAATGTCTTCAAATCACATTTAACCCTAGCTCCCAATCATCATATAATCTTCATCATTCCAAAAATGGTAGGGATAGGTCTTTAGTGACAAATGTAAAGAAGATAGCAAAACTAATAGTAGCAAATGGACGTGAGAGTAAGCTCCAACATTGATGAGTGGAGAAGTGAATATTGTGGATGAAATTTTTTTGAAAAAGATGAACAACATTAGAGCATTTTGTGAGAGTAAAGATGCAAGACAAGGGAGATGGCCATTCAAAAGAAGAAAGTGTCATGAGTGGTGAGTGGCAAGTGTTGTGACATTTGTCACTTGCCACTTGTCTGTCACTTGCCACTTGTCTTTTTATTGTGGTCTCCATTTGACCACTTTTCAATAACTAGTCTATTTGTCTGCAAATTTCAGTCCAATTCCCTCCCAATTTTCAATGACACTTGTCAATAAATCCTAAAGTAATTTATCAAAATTGCCATTGCCATTTGATCATTAATTCTACTACCATTTATCAATTTTCTTATCGTTTGACATTTTTCGTAGTCTAAAAATACCTAAAATTTTATAATTTTCCCAAATTTTCATCAAAAATTCTGAGTCAATAAATATACTCTCCAAATTAATTTTTAACAGACACAATTCACAATTCCTAATATAATCATATTTATAGATCAATTATACCCAAAAAATATCAATGAATGCATGCAAAATAATTTTAATGTGCAAAAATGAATATTCATGTGTGTGTGTACGCTACATTATGCATGAGCATGAAATGTACTTTCTAACTTCTCATATACACTATTTTAGGGTTCCAACCCCTAACATGGGATAACAAGATGTAACATATTGTCCAACATAAATTTTGTTGACCTTTTTGCCCTCACTTTGGCATTGAATGAAATGGATAAAAGCATATCCCAAATGTATTGGCACCCGCTCAGTCATGCTTTAAAGGTAGAAGACATCCATATTACTAACTATGCCCTAGTTGTTTCCTTAACCACTCAACATATGATTTAGAATACCATGTATATATCTGAGTGCTAGATTGCATAATGTTGAAACCTTTAACATGCACAGGTTGTAATCGCCCTTAGTGATGAGCCTACTCCAAAACTATTTTGTAGACTACCTGTATTATAGATCTATATATAATTCTTGGTAGTGTGGTGTTGCTATATACTCTTAGTTGTATAGTTATATGTTGATGGAGAATTAGGTGATGTTTATGTAATATTTCTATCCCACCATCTAAAACTAAACTATATTAAGATGATTCCCCTTATAATGTCCCTTCTCCATATAAAATATGGTTTTAGTGTCAGCTCTTTGTAAGATAGTTCCACGATTTCAAAAAATCGAGATCACGATCCTACCTCCACCAGCTCTCTCACTGGCTGGTTTAACCTAACCTACTCTAAGGCCTCCCTCTAAACTGATAAGTGTGAATTACATCATGTTTTAGAGCTTAGTTTGATACGCATTTAATTGTTAATTCAAAAGTTTAGTATTTGTTTAGGTTAGAATTATGTTAGTTTGCAAATTATTTATGCTTTAGTGTTTTATGGATTAGAACAAGTCGTTGAGCTTAATTATTATATTTTTGAGGTACCTTGATGTGTTTGTTAGTGTTTTAGGGTCAACATTGAAGAATGAAAAAGTTTCAAAGACATTCGGGCCTAACAATAGCCTATAATCGTGATAGAAACATTGAAGTTAGCTGATGATTGTATATGACACAATCATGACAGAAGTCTAGGGCATGGCCCATAGTTGTGGCCTGCTTGCCACGATCATGATAAAAGGCTCAAATGTGGCCTACGATCATGGCATGTAGGGCCATAATCATGCCCTATATCGAGCAAATGCGCAAACACTCAAAAATGTAAAGTTTTGAGAGATTTTTCAGACCTTTTCAACCCCAAAAGACCCTAAGGATGTTCAAAAAACAAAAGGTATTAAAAAATAAGACAAAGGAGAAGAAGAAGCTTTTGCATCAGCCACTTTTGAGAGAAGCCCTAGAGTGAATTATTGAGAGATTGAGAAAGAGAAGAAAGAAGATAGTAGAGGAAAAGAAGCTGACTCGACATATTTCCCAGATTAGGAGTCTCCCGATGTCATTGCCTTCCATCTCCATTCAGATCATATTTTATTGTTTATTTTTCATTTTTATTATTATATAGAATTGGGAATAATAGTATGATGATAGGATTTTTGAATGTTGAGATGTTATAAACTCGCCTTCGGGGTTTTATCTTTGATTTAATGAAATTTGATTGTTTGTGTTTTTCTTGGATTTGTTGTGATTTAATTTCTACAATTGCATAATTTAGTGAAAAACTAAGAGGATGATTTGAGTGACAAATAATTAAATTGGGCTAATGAAGGTTAAGCGATTTAATAGAATGAGATTTAAATTAAATCGATAACTTGTGCGAAAAGAGATCTCACATAGGTTCTCGATAGTTATTAGACAACTTCAAATGTAAATAGGGTTTTGGATATACTATTAATTGAGAGATTCCAATTCCCATAATCTAATTACAGTTTATAAATTAGGGTTAATGGTTATAACTTAAGAGAGAGTAATCAACCTAGAGACTATATAGAACCACTAACCTATTAATTCATAATCAATTAAGTTAGCATTAAAGATAGGTAAAATTCTCCTTTCTCTCAATTGGTAGTTCCTTAGGTTAATTCTTAAGTGTGTGTTGCAATAGCTAAATTGTTAATATTTTCATGATTGATTCTTGAATTGATTTAATTTCATTCTTGTTTTAGTTTTGTTACATTCGAATTCTTTACAATTTGTTTTGGTCTTAGATTATAGGATTTGATTATTCCTCCTCGTGGGATCGACACCTTAGGTACTACGTGAATGGCCCGTGTGCTTATGAATTATCTAGGTTAATTAATTAAAACTTACACACATCAATTAACCACAATCAAGTTTTTGGCGTCGTTATCGGGGAGGCGATTAGTTTAATTTTATATTTTAAGTTATTTAGTTAGTTTTTAATTTTTTTTGTTCTTTCTTTCTATTTCTAAAATCGTACTCTTGCATAAACACAAGAGTCATGAGAAGATGGAGTTGTGAAGCTAAAACCTTAAATCTAGAAACCATTCAATTAACCCGTTAGGAAAGTTTGACATGAAGAAGAAGAGGAAATCACAAAAGCAACGATGGCCGAGGAATTTCAACAAGATTTGGACCATGGGGTGACCAAGGACATCAATAACGGACCCTTATGGACTTTACGAGACTAAGATTTAATATGGCTAACCAAGGAGTTACTAGGCCACCCGTACAACCAACGTCTTTTTAAATTAAACTAACTCTCCTAAATATGTTTCAATGGAACGTGCAGCTTTATGAACTAACAAATGAAGCTCCTAATGCACATATATTGAAATTTTGATCCTGACCTTTTTGTTCTTACTCTTAGAGGTCAAATCAAAAATATATTCCAAGAATTGCAAAATAGGTTGCAACCTCGAGTCATTTCACTTAATCAGAACCTAATGGTATGGATATAAGCTAGCCTATATGTCATGAAGTACAAATCGGGTTATGGATTGGGTTGCACAATGGGTAAACTTCCGAAAATGGTTTGGGTATTTGAACGTTCGCCGCGGCGAACTCATCCTAAAAGGTTTTGCTTGGAGTTTTTGGTTTCTTCGCTGAGGCAATATGAACTTCACGCCACAGTAAAATTTTTCGAACGGTCTCTTCAATAATCTGCCGAGTTCGTTGTGACGATATGAACTCACAGTGTGGCAAAATTAACCCGAAGAGTTTCTGTATGAATTCTTAGTACTTTGCCACGACGAAACATCAACTTTTGCCATGATGAACTTTCCTGTTACCCTGTTGACTTGTTGAGTTATCATTTTCAGCCTTCACTCCTTGCCTCTACTCCTTGAGTCTCCTATAATGAGCAAATGGTAGTTTGTAGTATCAATTGTTCTAGAAAATTAATTTAGTGCAATTACTCATTATTTATGACTAATTTTACTCTCAAACTACATAAAGTAAACGCAAGCACTCAAAAGTCAAACTAAGCATAAAATATAAAAATAAGAGCCAAGAAGTGTAATAAAAACTATAAAAATGTCACCAATTTATATAAGAAACTTAGGTTCAATGAAATTACCCCATATTTACAACTTCCTACTCCTGGAAAAAGTTTATAAAAGTCAAAGAGGCACAAATGTAAGAAAAAATGCTGACCATGCTTAAAAATGAGAGCGAAAAAGCAGTTAAGTCACTTCCTCAGAAATCAACCCAAGCATACTAAATGACCGCGAAGAAGATAAACACTATAAGCATTTAATCCAAGAGATTGGGCAAAAGCAATTTCTCTCGAAATAATGTGTTTAATTGCTCAACTCACTTGTCTTGGGATAATTTCACAATAAAATATCTTTAGTCCATTCTCTACCATAGGCTTGTAATAGTTCTACCTCTCCACTACAAAAACTATAGTTTGAAAATTAAGAGGGCTTTCCAAGGTTATAATGTACAGAAGGTTAAATGAATGGAATGAAGAAAAGAAGGAAAAATGAGTACTTACACCACAATTATTTTCTCATGAAACAAATGTCAATACAACGAATATAATCTGACACATTTTTTATAATTTTTCTCATAAAACACCCTTTTTTTAGAAAGTCTTTTGATTATTATTTTTATTTGTTGTCTTTTCTCAATAACCATTCTCCTGTGGGAAAGTTTTTTTTCAAAACTATCTACAAAGATTAACTTAAAGTAAGATCTGGAAATAAAATATTGAAGTCAATATTAAGACATGTGCATGCACTCAAAAATATAGCTCAAGGGGATAGCAAGGGTTAAGTGTTTGGGTAATTAGGGTTTGGAAGGAAATGTCTCTATCATATTAACAAAATTGTAGTTCATCAAGCTTTGATCAAGAATTAAAACAAGTTCTAGAGAGATATGAAATTAAGTAGATACACACAAAATTGAAAGAATTCAGGCCCAAATATCGTTTAAAAACACATAATGCTACTTCCTTAGCATACCCTCACTTACTTCTTATAAAAACATCAAAAATGAAATTAAAGGAAATCAACTGTCATTTAAAAACATAGATGGTATTTTCAAAAACACAAGGACCATTTTAAAATTTATAAAATCTTCGAGACGCAGGAGTAAAAATAATTTGAATTGGAAGAATGATTGAAATGAGGGAATTGAAAACAATTTCGGTCATAAAGTATAGCATCATCGTGGTGAAACCAAGAGTTCGCTACGGAAAAAAATGACAAAAACATTTAAAAGAAGCGATTTTCCTCAATTATCAAGTTTAAAATTTTCATATTACGCACAATTGACTTGCACAAGTGGTTAAATGGCCAAAACGGGGCATAACTGCCCCCATACTTAAACACACATTGTCCTCAATGATGAAACAATCAAAACATAATCATAATCATCATTAAAACACAATCGCATAGCAAATATAAACAAAGAGCAACTAGAAGATAAAGCTCAAGGTGTAATCAATAAGCGACAGAAAGGAAAGAGATAGAACTTTAGGAAAGAATTTTATTGAATTGTAAAACTACTGATTAAACTAAAAACTAAACTATTTTCCTACTGAGATGGTTCCTCCCTTATACTTATTGAACATACTAATGCATCCACAATGTCATATTCAATCACAGAGCAAAAGTAAGTAGCAAGCGAAGGAGGAGAAACGACCTGATGATTACGGAGGATCTTGAGTCTTTTGGTGAACGTTTGATAGATTACCTGCTATAGTGAGACGACTTAACCAGAAGCCACTTCAGTGTTAATGTCCACATTTCTCGATTCACCTGAAACATTAGCAAAAAACCCTTCTTCAAAGAAGTCATTAGTGTCAATCAAAGCATTCAATGGGTTCATTATAGGGTTAGAGTAAACATGTTGGAGTTCAAACTCAAAGCATGCATCATCAATAACAATATCAAGCATGTTAACTCCTAAGAGTGAATAATCCTTATGGGGGGGTTTCATAGCTTCATACATGTTAAAACTTACTTGTTGATCTCCTACCTCCATAGTGATTATACCTCCTTTCATGCTGATCATAGTATTAGCAGTCCTTAAGAAGGGTCTACCGAGAATCAAGGTATTTTCCTGCACAACTTCAGAAGACATGTCAAGTATATAAAAATCAGCTGGAAAAACCAAAACCTTTCCTTGAACCAAGATGTCTTCTATAATCCCCACTGAATGCCTAAGAGACCTATCAGCCAATTGCATCACTACAGATGTAGGCTTCAAACTCTTAACTCCTAATAATGTGTGGACTGACATAGGCATCACATTAATTCCCCTAGATTTAATAAGGCTCCTCCTATGGTAACTATCCCTATTGTGCACAGAATGGTGAAAGATCCAGGGTCTTGGCACTTAAAGGGTATTTGGGGTTTAAAAAGTGCAGAAACGTTTGAGCTGACTTGTACTCTCTCATTAGGTCTAAACTTTCTTTTGTTAGTGTACAAGTCCTTAAGATATTTTGCGTAAGCAGAAACCCTTTTCACTAGATTAAGCAAAGGGATGTTGACTTCTACTTTCCCAAACAAGTCAATGACATCTTTTTCATGTTCATAATCATTCATCCTTTTGCTAAGCAAATATGAATTCGAAAAAGGAGTTTGAAAAAGGAAGGTCTTTTATACCTAACTCCTTGTCAGTTATTTCCTGGATTCCTTGCTTGCTTGATTCTTAGGTGTTATTTGAATTTGCTTCCTTACTAGTCGATTGTTTCGACTCCTTTTCTGTCAAAAGTGATCTCTCTTTGGAACTTTCGGACTTCTTGACTTTTTCATTTATTGAAGGCAATTCTCTACTCTCAATCTCCCTTTCATCTTCTCCCTCATCTTGATTTCTGAACCTCACTTGTTTCCTACTGCAGAGAGCATTGGCATTCAAACTTTTGGGGTTCATAACAGTATTGGAGGGGATAACCCCACTGCTTCTTGCTTGATTCTCACTTCAACTGTTGGAAAACTGGGTGACGTAGGAATTAATGTTCTTGGCTTTCGTCTCGCATTGTTCCATTCTCTTTTCTAGAGCATTGAACCGAGCAGCAGTTTTAGAAGAATCCTATTTAATGAGAGAGGATATTCCATTGAACTAACCGTTGTTTGAAGTCCTTTCCTCCTTAATCAAATCCATCATATTGTGTAGAAGTTGTTGGTGTCATCCTTTGGTGGAACAGTCAGAGATTGTTGTTGGTTGGGGAATTGGTTAGTGGATGCACCAGCTCTTCCTCCTTGTTGAAATCTATTCGGGCCTCTTTCTTCCTCGTTCCTCCGAATGAACTTGGGATTTTCTTTCACACCCTCATTATAAGTGTTTGAATAGAGGTCCTATCTCTAATTGGTCCGACCTTGATACACTACAGACACCTCTTTATATTGACTAGGACAAACATTAAAAATGTGCATTACTGACCTATAAGTATCACAACTGGGTACAGTAAGATATATAGAAGATGTTGGGTGATGCACACTCATGTTTTTCAGTTTTACAGTGATAAAGGACAACTGTGAAGCTACTCTGCTCTCCAAAGAGTCATCTTTGGACTCCAAACTCTCCATTCTTTTGGATTGTGCTGTTGAAGCTCCCAACTCATGGACACCTCTGGTATCTCGCACACTGTACTATTGATGATTCAAGGCCATCTTTTTTATCAGATCCTATGCCTCTATAGTTGTAAGGTCAATCAAAGAACCTCTCGATTTCACATCCAGCATACCCTTATCTTGACTTTTCAGCCCACCATAAAAGTACTGCACTAGCTGCCCATCAAGTATTTGGTGATGGTGGCATCTGAACAATAGATCTTGGAAGCGGTTCCAATAGTTATAGAATGACTCATCTTAATACTGATGCGCCAAATAGATCTCCTTTCTCAGAGATGAAGTTCTAGATGCCGGAAAGTATTTCTCCAGGAATGCCTTTCGCAGATTGGCCCAACTATGGTAGGTATTCGCCACATGCATTAGGAGGCTCATATAATACTCCCGTGTTTTTCCCTCTAATGATAAGTGAAAAACCTTCCATAGTACCTGATTAAGTGAAGCTCCCACGGTTTCATACTCTGATAGATCATGAACAAAGATTGCAAATGCATTTAGGGATCCTCTCTTGTCAAGCCTTGAAATTTAGGAAGAGAGTTAGTGAGTAATCCCTTAACTTCAAAATTCATGTCAAAATTAGGGGAAGTTGTAGTAAATGGATCATAATTAACATCAGAGGTAATTTCTTCCCTAATTGTTCTCCTTCTTTGATTCCCATTATTTTCTCCAACTCGCCCATGTTCCCTATTACCTCCATTATCACCATTCCTAGGTTAGTTAGCATGAAAGTTAGGATTTTGCAAAAAAGCTGGGTTCTTAGCTATGATCACTCTTTCTTTCGACTCACTCTCACTACTTGGTTGACTAGACTCTTCTCCGACAACTACCTGACTTCTCTCTTTTTCTCTCCTCTCCTTTCCAATCTTTCTCAAATGTCTCTCAATTTTAGGGTAGAAAGGAAAAAGTTTAGCTCTCTAGGGCATCTATGGGAATAATTCAACTGAAAATAAAAGGGAAAAATATTTACTTACAAGCACACAAATTCAAATAAAAAGATGAGATGTGATGGATGCAAGTGTATAAGTGTATGAAAGTATGTATGAAAGTAAAGTATGTATGTATAAAACAAAAAGCAATAAAAGAAATGTTCAAAACTTGTGTGGGTGCAAAAATGCTAAGTATGAAAACTGCAGAAAGTTTAGTATGCTTTGTTTTTTGTTTTCAAATTTCGATTCTATGCTAAGAAAATGAAATCCTATACTATTGACAATTATGAAACTAAACTATCTAAAATGCAGTCTAAATAAAGGTTCTTAACCTCACTTAGCAGCAAAAACAACAAAAGCTAACCTAGAGAACTAATTGCTTGGTTCCCCGATAATAATGCCATTTTGATCCGAACCTTTTTATTCTTACCCTTGGAGGTCAAATTAAAAATTTATTCCAAGGATTGCAATAAAGGTTGCAAGCTCGGGTCGTTTCACTTAACTAGAACCTAATGGAATGGACCTAAGCTAGCCTATATGTCATGAAGGGCAAACTAAATCGGTAAGAAAAGGAGGTTTTTACCTTTGGAATCCTTAACAGAATTAAATTGAATTGTAAGAAAAATGTGTGAAAAATATTTTTTGGATTTTTGGGGTTGCAAAAATGGGAAGATAAAAACAATGATCAATGGTGATAGTATGCTCTTGAAAATGAACTTAGCTATCATAGATCGAAATCAATTTTTGATGGGAGTGAAAATCACTAAGTTTCAAATTGTAAACCTTAAAGAAATCATTAAGTCCAAGGTCTTAATCAGTAAATTCCATTTCTTAAGACCTTATTAAATGCCCTTAGTGTGTGTGGTGGGTAAGTCAATACAACAAGTCATTTTGGGATCTCAAATTAACTCATTATCAAACAAAACTATGCAAGATAAAAGAGATTCGACAGGATCACAAATTAACAGATATGAAACTTCATGTATTAAAACCCTAAATTCTACATCAACAAGTCAAAACCAAACATTAAATATCCAACCCTTGATTAAACTCTAATCAAGAATGTTCAACTACAAATCATAAATCATAAACCTAGGAGTTTATAAATCATAGTTAAACATAGATTAAACTACTCCCCTTTTAAGCCTATTAAACTTAAGCCATTGCTACAACTTTAAGAGGGAAAGAGATGCCTAGCCACTCATAGTTTCAAGCAACTTGACAACCAAGAAGCAACTTAAAGATCTCATGGTAGTAACCGACAGTGGAAAGTGAAGAAACTGGTATGGAGAGAAGACGATGGTGTGCAGATGAGAGGAAGATGATGAGAGTGTAAGAGTGTGTGTCCGAATGGTAGACAGAATGAATGAAGGAGATATATCTGTCGGCTCTTATTGTAACTAAACCTAGAATAGGTAATTTTTACAAATCGGGTTATGGTTCGGGTTACACGATGGGTAAACTTCTAAAAATGGTTCAAGTATTTGAAGGTTCGTCACGGTGAACTTTTCTTGAAAATTTCTGCTTGGAATTTTTGGTTTCTTCACCGCGGCGAAGTGAACTTCACACTGCGATGAAATTTTCCTAAACGATCTCTTCAATAATCTGCCAAGTTCGCCATAGTGACGTTAACTCATGTCGTGACGAAATTAACCCGAAGAGTTTCTACATGAATTCTTCATACTTTACTGCAGCGAAACATCAACTTTCATCATGACGAAGTTTCCTGTTTCCCTATTGACTTGTTGACTTATCATTTTCAACCTTCACTCCTTGCCTCTATTCCTTGAGTCTCCTACCATGAATAAATGGTAGTTTGCAGTATCAATTGTTCTAGAAAATTAATTTAGTGCAATTACTAATTATTTGTGACAAATTTTACTCTCAATCAACATAAAGTAAAAGCAAGCACTCAATAGTCAAATTAAGCATAAAATCTAAAAATCAGAGCTAAGAAGTGTAATAAAAATCATGAATATGTCACCAATTTATATAATAAAATTGGGTTCAAAATTTGTGTGAAATGTATTTTTGGGATTTTTGGGAATGCAAAAACGGGAAGATAAAACCATGATTAATGGTGATAGTATCCTCTTCAAAATCAGCTTGGCTATCATGGATCAAAATCAATTTTTGATGGGAATGAAAATCACTAAGTTTCAAGAGGTAAACCTTAAAGAACTCTTTAAGTCTAAAGTTTTAATCAATGAACTCCATTTCTTAAGACCTTGTTAAATGCCCTTAGTGTGTGGGGTGGGTAAGTCAATGTAACAAGTCATTTTGGTATCTCAAATTAACTCATTATTGAACACAACTATGCAAGATAAAAGAGATTTGAGAAGATCACAAATTGACATATATGAGACTTCATATATTAAAGTTCTAGGTTCTAGGTTCTACATCATCAAATCACAACCACATATTAAATATCCAACACTTGATTAAACACTAATCAAGAATGTTCAACTATAAATCATAAATCCTAAATCAAGAATGGTAGAGAGAATGAATGATGGAAAGATATCTATTGACTCTTGTTGTAACTTAACCTAAAATAGGTAATTTTTACAAATTGAGTTATGAATAGGGTTGCACAGTGGGTAAACTTTCAAAAATGGTTCGGACATTTGAAGGTTCGTCGCGGTAATAGGATGAGTTCGCCGTGGTGAACTTTTCCCGAAAGGTTCTGCTTTGAGTTTTTGGTTTCTTCGTGACGGCAATGTTGGTGAAATTTTCCCGAAAGGTCTCTTCAATAGTCTCTCGAGTTTTCCGTGGTGACGTGAACTCACGCCACAATGAAATTAACTTATCGGCTCTCATTTAATCTTTAGATTAATCCCTTGGAAACTGAATTAAAAATTTAATTCCAAGGTTTGCAATATAGGATGCAACCTCGGGTCATCTCACCTAATCGGAACATAGTGCAAAAGGTCTAAGCTAGCCTAATTATCGAAAAATGGAACTAAGTTGATAAAAAGGGTGTTTGGATCATTGGTAAAAATTAAGAAAATTGAATTAAATGAAAGAAAAATGTATAAAATGGTATTTTTGGATTTTTGGAAATAGAAAATGGAAAGATCAAACAAACGTTCAAATAATGATAGGATCCTCTCAAAATTAAGCTTTGGCTATCATAGTTCAAAACAAATCTTGGTGGGAGTGAAAATCACTAAGTTTTCAAATGGGTAACCTTAAAGAAATCTTTAAGTCGAAGGTTTTAATCAATGAACTCCATTTCTTAAAACCTTGTTGAATGCATCTTAGTGTGTGTAATGAGTAAGTTAATGCAAGTGGTTAATTTGGGATCTAGCATCATCTTAATATCAAACACAACTAGGTAGATAAATGAGAATTAACAAAATCACAAAAAGACATATATGAGACTTCATATATTCAAGCTCTAAGTTCTATATTAACAAACCTAAAGAACTCTTTAAGTCCAAGATCTTAATCAATGAACTCCATTTTTTAAGACCTTGTTAAATGCATCTTAGTATGTGTTAATGGATGAGCTAATGCAAGTCGTTAATGTTGATCAAGCTTAATCTCAATATCAAACACAATTAGGCAAATAAAAGAGAGTTAACACAATCGCCACAAAAACATATATGAAACTTCATTTATTAAACATCAAAGTTCTACATAAGAAAATCCGTAACATAAGCATTGTTCAAAACTTGATTAAACTCTAACCAAGCTAATCTAACTACACAGCCATAAACCCTAACTCAGAATCTTAAAACTATGTAGTTAAACTTGACAATGTAAAATAACTCCCCTTTGAAGCCCATCCAACTCAAGTCATTGCTGCATCTTTAAGAGTAAGGAAAACACCTAGCCACACATTACAACCAGAAACCTCACAACTAGGAATGAAACCGAGCTAACCATGGTGGATGTTGGTGAAAAATCGAAGAGAAAAGATATGAGACAAGTCTCCCTCGGGAACCCCGAAGGGAACCATGGGTATTAAGGCAGTGAAATGTCTCCTCCCTCCTTTAGCTGATGGAATATTCATGTATTTATGTGTCGGCTCTCTCTAACTCATCCAAAAATAGATTTATTCTTAAAATGGGTTACTGGGTTGGGTTATACAGTATGTGAAAATTTCAAAAATGGTTCAAGCTTTCGACGTTTCACTATAGCGACAGGCAAGCTTGTCGTGGCATTGCATGTTTTCTAGATCCTTCGCCGCGGCAAAATTTTCTCGAAAGTTTTTCCTGATTCTTCGTTTTTCGTCGCGATGACAGATGGGATCGTCGTGGCAAACTTTTCCCCAAGGCTATTATCTCTTGTTGACATCAATTCACATGTTGACTCCCTTCTTCTTGAGGATCCTACAATCAAAAATAGCAATTTGCAGTATCAATTAGTCTTATAAAACTTAAGAAATGTAATTAATACCAATTGTGATAATTTTTACTATCAATTTGTATAAAATAAGAGTGCACACTCAAGGATTGATTTAAGCACAAAATCAAGAATTAGGAGTCAAAAAGTATTGTAAAGGCCATGAAAGTATTGCCAATTTAGATAATAAACTTGAGCTCAATCAAATTCCCCCACACTTAGACCTTTATACTCCTGGACAAAGTTTATAAGAGTCAAAGACACACAAGTGTAAAAGAAAAATTCTTACCATGCTTAAAACAATAATAGGAAATTGGCAAAAATCACTTTCTCAGAGATCAAGCAAAGCAAACTAAAAGAGTGTAAAGAAAATAAACACTATAAGAGTTTAATCCAAGAGATTGAGCAAAAGATATTTCACTCAAGGTAAAGTGTTTGCTCTTATCTTACTTGTGGTTAGGGATATTTTCACTATAAAATCCACTTAGTCCATTCTCTACCGTAAGCTTGTAATAGTCCTACTCTCCACTATAAGAACTATAATTTTGAAAATCAAGAGGACTTTTTAAGGTTGTAATGCACGGAAGGCTATATGAAGTGGATGGAATGGATGAAGGAAGAAAAAGTACGAGTACATGCACTATAATTATGAAATAGATGTCAACAGTACGATAATATTTACACAAATGATACTTGTTTTTCTTTTCTCTCTTTTCTTTCTTTTGACAACATAAATATGAAACATACATATAAAATATATATTTTTCTCTTTTTCTTTATTTTCTTCTTCTTTTTTTTTCATTGGCTTTTTTTTACATTATGAATAACCAATTACTTGAGATAACCAGAAGAAAATGCGAAATAAACTATTGACACCATATAAAGATGTGTGCATATACTAAAAAATATAGCTCAAGGGGCTACTAATGGATAGGTGTTTATGGGATTGTGTTTGGGTCAAGGGATTTTGAAAGAATGTTTCTATCATGTTAACAAAATTCTAGTTCATCAAGCTTTGATTAAGAATTGAAACAAGTTCTAGAGAGATATGAAACAACCAGATACACACAAGAATTGAAAAATTTAGGCCCAAATATCCTTCCAACAAGGGTAATATCTCTATGAACAATCTCAAGTCTTAAAAACATAAAGTGCTACTTTATCAGCATGCCTTCATTTACTTTGTGTTGAAAACATCGAAAATAAAATTAGTCAAATCCAACTATCATTTAAAGAATGATAATTATTTTCAAAAACTCAAGAATTACTTTGAAACTTATAAATTCTTTGACAAGCAAAAGTGACAAGAGTCGAACAAGGGAGAATAGTTGAATTGAGGCATTTTTCATCTATAAAAAATGGCACCGCAGTGAAACCAAAGTTCGTCGCGGTAAATAGTTCAGTAGACAAACATTGCCGTGACGAAGAAAGAGCTCGCAGTGGTAAAAATTATGGATTTTGCACATTGCCGTGGCAAAAATATTACAGAAACTTTAGAAATAGACAACAAACCTCAATCACCAAGTTTAAAATTTTAACATTAATCACAATTGACTTGTACAAACATTTAAATGGCCAAAAATGATGCACATGCACAACACGAATTGCAAATTGAAATAAAATTCCCCCACACTTAAACTTTATATTGTCCTCAATGTGAAGAACAATGAATATAAATATGCAATAAAGGGGACAAAATGCAACCTAAGCAACCTTATCAAATTCCCCAATATGGAAGATGTAACAAGCAGCAAATCAAAAACACCGTTGGGATTATTTAATTGAAACTACTAATTAAACTAAAAACTAAACTAGTTTCTGATTGGGGTAGTTTCTCCCCCACACTTACTTAGCAAACTAATGCTCTAAAATACGTCATAAGTAGTCACAGGAAAAAGTAAGTAAACAAGTGAAGGAAAGAAACAACCTGGGAGTTACGAAAGTTTCTGATTCTCACAATAAACCTTCGACAGATGGCCATGTTTTAGCGAAACAAATTCATCCATCGCCATGCCAGTGTTAACCTCCAATATGCCAGATTCACCTAAAATGTTTGTCATGGTGAAAATAAAACTTAGCCTCAGTAATCTTTCACAAAAGGTGTGATCTGTAAAATGTCAACAATCAAAATTGAAGGAAAGTAGCATGCAAAATGAGAACTTATATTAGCAACAGGTATGAAGCTAAACTATCTAGAATGCAATCTAAACAAAGGTTCCTAACCTCACTTAGCAGTGAAAATGACAAAAGCTAACTTAGAGAACCAACTGCTTGGTTCTCTGGCAACGGCACCATTTTGATCGACTCTCGTTTGATCTTTAGATTAATCCCTTGGAAACTGAATCAAAAATTTAATTCCAAGGTTTGCAATATAGGATGCAACCTCGGGTCGTCTCACTTAATCGGAACCTAGTGCAAATGGTCTAAGCTAGCCTAATTGTCGAAAAATGCAACTAAGTTGATAAAAAGGGGGTTTGGATCATTGGTAAAAATTAAGAAAATTGAACTAAATGAAAGAAAAATGTATAAACTGTATTTTTAGATTTTTGGAAATAGAAAATGGAAAGATAAAACAAATGTTCAAATAGTGATAGGATCCTCTCAAAAATAAGCTTTGGCTATCATAGTTTAAAACAAATCTTGGTGGGAGTGAAAATCACTAAGTTTTCAAATGGGAAACCTTAAAGAACTATTTAAGTCCAAGGTTTTAATTAATGAACTCCATTTCTTAAAACCTTGTTGAATGCATCTTAATGTGTTCAATGGGTAAGTTAATGCAAGTGGTCAATTTGGGATCTAGCATCATCTCAATATCAAACCCAAGTAGGTAGACAAATGAGAATTAACAAAACCACAAAAAGATATATATGAGACTTCATATATTCAAGCTCTAAGTTCTACATTAACAAACCTAAAGAGCTCTTTAAGTCCAAGATCTTAATCAATGAACTCCATTTCTTAAGACCTTGTTAAATGCATCTTAGTGTATATTAATGGATGAGCTAATGCAAGTGGTCAATGTGGATCAAGCTTAATCTCAATATCAAAC
>JANSVA010373600.1:0-68256 GCA_025504915.1 Erythroxylum reticulatum | reverse complement strand
TATAATTATATCATAAAATTTTGAAGAATATAATAAAAGAGTTAATTAAATTTTTTAATCTTTATTTAATTTTATAAGATTAGTTTACATTGAAAAATATCATAATATTAAAATTTTGAACATAAAAACTCACAGTAAATTAATATTTTTACTATATAAATACTATATATCGTATTTGTGTTATACTATAATATTTTTAATTTATTAAATAATAAAATTTATACATATTATATGAAAAATATTAATATAATGCAGCTCGTTGTATTATTTATAATAGAGAATTTAATATTGGATTATTATTATTATTATTATTATTATTATTATGTTTTTATTAAAATTATAAACTTAATTTTTATAAAATTAAATATCTATATCTAAATTCTTAAAATAATATTCAATCAAATACTAAGAAATATAATATTCATACATTTATAATTTTTTTTAAAAGAATACTCTCATAAGTTATTTTACACATCAACAATTAATATTAAATAGCTAATTTTACCAAACATCTTTAACAAATAGCTAATATTATCCGCTAGTCAAATCAGTTAATAGAATCAGCTAACAACTAATGCAATTCACTGTTTGCCAAACAGGGAGAGGTTTTAAATCATAATCACAATTACAACAAAGACATCAAAATTGCAAAAAATTACGATATGACAACTATTTAAAACTGTAGGTAAGGAACTCCAAAAGAGAAGATAATAAAGAAGGAAAAGAGGGAAGAGGTTTACTTGTTTGGATGGGATGGGATGGGATCATCCTAGCCAGTTAGGTAGTTCCCTGTCTATGGTTGGAGCAAATGTCTCTTTCTCAACCTGCATTTTCCCTACCTGTGCACATACACTTGCACATGTGTACAAAAATGATAAGATCAATTAGGTTTTCTAGCATTGTGCAGTAAATTGAGTATTCAACAATGTTAATGCATTCACATACACTCATCTGGTTAGACAGTACACAAAATCAACTCAGTATTGATAATAGTTGCTCACCAGATATATCTATTACAAAGTCTCACTAACATCAATGAATCTCTTTAAATTGTGATATCCGATTCAAGCAAAAAGAACTGTAATGATGTATCAAGTTTTACAGAGTACCAAATCAGTGTCACAAATACCATATGTTTGTAGTGTATACTGAGTTTTTAACATCAATGAGGGTGATGAGGGCCAGCTAAGCAAGCATTTGAAGATCATGTGGTTAGGTATATGGCAGGGAGGGTGGTATGGAGTGTGGGGCTGTCCTAAAATCTCTTCACCTTACCTTACCTAACTACCTCTGTCCACTCATTCAGGTGGTACTCCTCAACCCAGAAAAGGGTCTCTCCATGAGGCCAAAAGGAAACGGAAGACTTTTCTTTCTCTCTTTATGTCCACATACGTACACACACGTTCAATCTGGATAATCAATTACAACCCCAACCTCCTCAAACAACCCCCAAACCCCACCCTTACTTTCCTCTTCTCGCTCTTGCTCTCTATGTTTAGGTATGATAATTGCATTTGCACTCGACACAACTCGACCGAAGTTATAATCTGAAGTTCGGTTTGAGCAGTCTGACGGCTACCTAAAGCGGCATTGTTTTGAGTTGAACTTTCTAGAACGACGTTGTTTCACGTTGAAGTTTACAAAAATTAGAAGTCTAACATGATTTCTTATTGAGAAGCTTATCCAAACTGATATTGATTTGGACCACTCGCTTGTCATCGCCGACTATGTTGCATTAATTTGCTTGATACAATTATAGCAGAAGCAACCAGACCGTCCGATTCCCATTAGCTCCAAACCTTTTTGGCTTCCTAGAGTGTTTTTCTTTTGTAACAATTGTCATGTAGGAGCAACCAACTTCTTTATGTAGAAAAAGAAAATTGCACATACAGATAAGTGGGGAGTGTACCTGTACAGCTTAATAAATGCATGAAGGCCGCCTACATCAGGAGATCCGCGACTTTGGCTTTCCAATTCAACAGAGAGGTGGTGCAAAATAGTATGTGTATTTGTGGGTTCATTTTTTTGTATACAAGGAGAGAAAAACAAAAATTACATAGCGAATCGGAGCCTGAGAGGATTGATAGGCACCCTAAAGGTGTAACGTCTAAGGTAGTGATCCCGATCTCAAAATGCTCGACATAGTTGGCAATCCAGTCCATGCATCTATTCTCTTCTTTGTAGGTGTGTCGTGGTATGACCATCCAGTTCTGGGTAAATAACTCATGGACACCCAAAACAAGGGGATTAAGAGATAGTTGTCGCTGGGATGAGGATGAAATTAAATTCAGCACATCACGTGAATCGATCTCTAACTCAGTGCGGCAATGACCCAAGTTTTAGGCGAGATTGAGTCCTGAAAAAACTCCCCACAGTTCTGCCAAAAGGGCGGAGCACCATTCAATATTCTGTGCGAAGCCTCCAAGCTAAGTGTCTGTACTGTCTCGCAACAGGCTACATGTTGTAGCTGACAGGAGCGATCTTTTGCTTGTTCCATCTGTATTGAGTCGAACCCATCCTTAAGGCGGTTTTTGCCAATCTAGACGTTTTTCACACCGAGGGCGATTAACAAGATTTGCTTGACTATGCTAGAGCAATGCCTTATGATTCTAATGGACATACTCGAGAATCTGATGGGGTACTCTGACCAAGGAAAGGGCTCGTCAAAAAGGGCCTTGTTTCGCCAAGACCATAAAAACCAACAAGCAGTACCGAAAATAATAGCCCAATCGAAGTCACGTACACTGTTGTGTGTTTGGAGATTCCTCGAAAGCCACTCCTTTGTCGTCGAAGTAAAAAAATTTGGGGATACTGCTTGTGGAGGGAATAGATTCCACAACTGTCGGGCTTTAGGGCAATCATGAACTACATGTAGAGCTGATTCTATGGAAAGGCAATGGTAGCATGTTGCATCGGTTGTTAACTGTTTTCGAACTCGTTGTTGATTAGAAAGCAATCGATCATATGAGAGGAGCCAGAGGAAAGATCGAATTCTTTGTGGGTCCTTCCACTACCAAATAGTCTTCCAAAATCCCTTGGGTGAAGTAGCTTTGTGCTCATTTATCATTGTATAGGCGGATGTTGTAGTGAACTTTCCATTGTCTGAATTGCCCCAGATTAGTCAATCAGGTCCTAAGTATGGCTTAGGCGGTAGAATACCTGCAATTGTCAAGCAAATCGAAGAAGGAAGAAGGTTTTGAAAAGTCTCCCATTTCCAATTACCTGCCATGTCCACAAAGTGGTAAGTGCGGAGAGCTATAGTTTCGTGGGGGATGTGATCCATGACATGGCCTATAAAGGGGCCCCAATCGCCAGCCCAGGGGTCGAGCCAAAATCGGGTCCTAGTGCCATCACATATCGTCTATCTCATATCCTCTATGACATGGTGCCAAGTACCTTTGATACTTCACCAAACCATCAAACCACCTGTAGCAACAAGAGTAGATGGAATATTATTAGTATCAAATTTATACTTAGCAGAGAGGATTTGTACCCAAAACTTGTGTGGCTGAGAAACCACAGTCCATCCTAGTTTGGTAAGTAAGGTATCATTCATTTCCCGAATTTTCCGAATGCCTAGCCCTCCTTGTGATTTAGGTTGACAAATCGTGGCCCAATTAACCAAGTTTATCTTTTTGTTATCCGGGGTCGATCCCCACAGAAACTTGCATATCATTTTCTCCAACTGGCCACATAAATGCCGAGGTAGACGGACCGTCTGCATAGTATAGATGGGGAGAGTTGCAAGGACAGACTGAGTCAACATGACTTGTCCTGCTAGAGACAAAAGACTGGCTGTCCGCCCTGAGAGTCGTTGTTGTACTTTGTCGAGGATATGTTGGTAGGTTCTTTAATTGACTCGCTCGTGCAAAAGAGGCACTCCAAGGTATCGGCCTAGATCCTTAGTTTGCTTGTATCACAAAGGTATACTTAAGAGGTGTGCCTATGATTAAGGTATATTTTTGGAGTAAAAGCAACGGGATTTGGCTTGGTTGACCCTTTGTCCAGAAACTGTACAGAAAGTATGAACTGTGTCTCGAATTATAGCCACTTGCTCAATTGAAGCTTCCGAAAAAAGGATGAGATCATCTACAAAGAAGAGGTGCGAGATATACGGCCTACCTCTGCTTAATTGGATAGGTTCCATCTGCCTTGTGACACTGAGGTAGTTATTAAGTGGCCCAATCTTTCTATACAAAGTACAAAAAGTTAGGGCAAGAGGGGGTCTTCCTGTCGGATACCTCTTGTGGGAGTGAAAGTATTGCTGAGATCACCATTCCAATTTACCTGCATCGTCACCGAAGAAATACACTTCATGATCAGATTTTTCAACGAGTCTGAAAGGCCTATGTTGACGAGAGTACCTTGTATGAAATCCCAAGACGTCATATCATAAGCTTTTTCTAAGTCCACTTTAATAGCGATCATGCCTTTCTGTCCTAATTTCCTCTTCATTGTGTGGATCACTTCTTGGGAGATAATTATATAATCCGTTATCAGTCTTCCACAAACGAAGCTACATTGAGTTGGAGCTATGAGGGTATCTAAATGAGGTTTGAGCAGATTGACAAGGATCTTATAAATCGCTTTGTAGAGCACTGAGCATAACGCTATAAGCCGAAATTGAGTGATCGTTTTGCGAGAGGGAACCTTTGGTGTAAGAATCAGGATGGTTCGACTCAGAGTAGAGTCCCAAACTTCATGACGAAAGACTTTTTGGATAAACAGGGTAAAATCTAGGCCGACAGTATACCATTCGGATTGGTAGAATAAGGCAATAAAACCATCGTATCCCGGAGCTTTATTTGGGGCCATATCAAAGAAAGCATCCTTGATTTCAGCATGAGTAAGCGGAGCATTTAACTCATTTTATGGTCTTATGAGAGATTGTCGGAAAACAACCAGTGATGGGAAGGTTCCTAGAGGGGTAACTTTCTTCCGTGTACAGTTTTTTCTAGCAAATTCTTCGCAATCCTTTTGATACTGTCAGTGTCCGAGCATATGTACCCATGTTCATCCTTTAGAGTCTCGATCCTCATTTTTTGTCGTTTAGCAGAAGTGATAGTCTGATAATACTTAGTGTTTCTGTCCCCCTGACTTATCCACTAGCAATGTGAGCATTGATGCCAATACAACTCTTCTTGACAAAGAACCTGCTCTAACCCAAACTGTAGGTACTCCTTGAGCTCCCGTAGAGAGCGCGTGTCTTTGTCTTCAAGGATAGTTTGAATTCCATTTATTCGCGCCATGAGCCCTTTCTTACGATGAAAAATGTTGCCAAAAGTATTCCAATTCCAATGCTGTAAGTGGTCTGAGAAAGTGCGGATTCCTTCGCTAAATTCCGACATGGGAAGCCCCCAATTTTCCTTAACAATTTGCTTGAAGTCGTCCTGAGTCAGCTAGGCTGCTTGAAATATGAAAGGCCTATGGGTCATAAGTAAGGTTGAAGGTTTGGTGAGACAAATCAAAAGAGGTCTATGATTTGATTTTAAAAAAGCGAGGTACATAACAGTAATGGTCAGGCATGTGGTTTGCCAGTCATTAGTATAGAAAACTCTATCTAATCTAACAAGGATTTGCCCTCTACGCCATGTAAATTTAGGCCCTGAGAATCCTAGATCTTGTAGATGGCAACTGTGAATACAATCCCTAAATTGAGAATTGACAATCGGGTGGAGTCTAGATCATCCGCGGTTGTTATTGTTCTCTAATTTAGCATTGAAATCACTGCCTATAATCCAAGGAATGAACGTGACCCTAGCAATCTTACGCAAAGCTTTCCATAGGTAAGGTTGTAGGGTATATATAGCACCTCACTCCCGCAGGACCCAAACCCGACATCGTGGGTGATATTCGAGTCTGTGCCCCACAATGGTGGTATGTTAGAGCACTCAATCATTCAAAAAAATCAATATAAATTTTTTTTGAAACAACAACGAGCATATGCGAAAATAATAACCAATTTTGGGCTCACTTTATTTGTAAATTTTTTCAATTATAACAATATAATTAACAAAATTTTCAATAGTCATTTGGGCCCTTTCACAAATACAAAACCCTTTAGTCGTTTCGGAATACAAATTCATACTAAAAGTTTCAGAATAAGCAATTCAATACAAAATGAAGAAATGTAATGCAGACGCGAACTGATCCCAACCTCTATCCTTCACTTGTATGCTGTAGGTATACTCTCGTTAGCCTAATAGGGTATTCTTCTGATCTTGAAAAATAATTGCAAATTTTGGGTGAGTTTTGCGAACTCAATGAGTGATCATCATCGATGGCTCACCCAGTTACATAACACATAAATCACATTATTGCACATTTCACATTCTATATACTTAATCATTCATATTATACATATGCAATGTGCATGAGACTCACTTTTCATTTGTTAATTTGTTGTGACTGAGTATCTAGACTGTCTCGTATCCATTAGATACCGGGCTCATTATTAACTATCCCTTATCCACTTGGGGAATACAGGGCTCATGATACATAGTGAGCCTTAGCTCTTAATCACTTTTGAGCTCGAGACTTATTTTTACTTTCTGAGCTTTAAACTCTTTTTCACTTTCAATGGCTACTCCGATCATAGCTGCCATTATATTTCATGCATTCATGAGATGAAATGCATAACTCACATTTGCATAATCCCATTCAATTACTTTCACATATCATCGGACCTTAGTCCGGCATTCAACATTAAAGTTGAGAATTCACAATTTCATTCATATGCAAATGCACATTTAGAACACATTTAACAATCACATCAAGTACACATAGTTCATCCAATTCACATTTAAGTAGCACTTCAATATCCAAATCAAACATCACAATCATCAGACCTCCTGTTCGGAAACTAACATAATCAATCACATTCAGTAGTCAATTAATACAAAATTGAAACAAAGAAAACAATAAAGTGAGACTATCTCAGTCTACTCACAGTATGCTCTAGATTAGCATTTACTTCCAAATTTTGGGAACGCCTGAATACAGACACTTGACCTGCACAACCCATTTATGTAAGACACACATTGCACACTCATTAATAATTGCACACGTATAAGCATTTTTTTATGCATAAATGTATAAATGGACTATGTACAATGTATGTTCAATGGCACTCCCAGGTACTTTAACGAACATCATATCTTATGTACATTCTCATTTCATAACTTAATCACTCATCAATTCTTTTAACTGCAACTCCAATCCTTTGGTACTTTGATATCAATAACTCATTCACTAATTTACCAATATAATCTCATATGTGACTAGTGAAGAGGAAGACAAAGTATATAATTATGTATATATCACTATCAACTTTCTGCTTCAAATTCAATATTTCCTCTAACTATCATTTTAATCATTCTTTTACACCATTACACACTTTCATTGATCTTTCAACTCCCAAGACTAGTCTAATACTATCCCATAACATTTCAGTCATCAATCCAAAGAAAAGCACCATGTACAGCACACTAAAATCTCCTCACTTATTTTCCAGAAAACAAGAATATCACTGTTCTTAACTATTTAGTAGTGAACTAACGATGCGTGCTTCATTTCATGCAAAAACTACATAAACATAACAAACTTACTTGTTTGAAGCTCAAATCTCTGCAAAATTATGTAACCCTAATCCCTCATACACCTACGTTATCAACTTGAAAGTTAACAGGGAGGCTCGATTTTTCTTGGAATAGAAAAAAGAAATATCAAAGTGGAAGTGATGACAAACAGAGAAAAGCAAGGTTAAACTTCGGTGAATATTTGATGAAAAGCCCTGGGTTGGAGGAACTCTAAAGAAAGAAGTTTTGAGAAAAGATAAAGACAAGGACAACAGATTGTCTTTTACGGCAATAAAAATCTTAACTTTAGCTAGGACACCTGTCCAATTCTTATCCACTTATCCACTTCCCTTTATTAAACTTACTTAAGTATAATTTATACTTAAGTTTATGACTTAATAAAATCACTGTAATCACAAATCATAACACCTTATTCACTTTCAGATTTTTCCCATAACACATCATTTCAGGTCAACTTTACATGTTCTTTTTACCCCGACACTGAAGTTATTTTGTAACACTTTCTTCTAGAACATGTTTCCCTATGTATTAGGTCTCTAGTTTACTCCAATTCAAAATAATCTCGTTTTGAATCCTATAGATCCAGATATCATCAAAATACAGGAACATGTTCAGTAAAATATTCAATTCATGCTCTCCCAAACGATATCCATAATTTGATTAGATTAATCTCTTTCGATTCAAAACCAAAAGCTATAATTTCTATGGAGAGGGATAGAAAAATGTGTTATGAATCTAATGCTTCAAAAATCAGGTCATTTGGAGGTCGGATTACAAAGTTATAGCTGAAAGAATCCATCAAGGTTTTGTCCATATAAGACTAAACAAAAAGCAAACGAATGCAAAAGCAAACAAAGCAATAAGCAGACGAATGGCAAAGCAGACGAATGCAATAAACAGACGAATGGCAAAGCAGATGAATGCAATAAGTAGACGAAGCGAAAAGGGCAAACAAAACAAAAGTCAACTTAAGACGAAACAAAGTCAACTTAAGACAATGCAACTCTTAAGACGAGCAGAGTTAACTTAAGACGAAACAAAGTCAACTTAAGACGATGCACCTCTTAAGACGAAGCGAAGTCAATTTAAGACGAAGCAAAGTCAACTTAAGACGATGCAACTCTTTAGACGAAGCAGAATCAACTTAAGACGAAGCAAAATCAACTCAAGACGATACAACTCTTAAGACGATATGACATCATCACAGACGATGCATCTCTTATGACGAATGACGTCATCACAGACGATATGAAATCTTTACAGATGATACATCTATGCTCTTGAACATCTTCCCCTTATTAAGACTATAACTTTCTACTCCATTATCAAAAACTTACATACTAAATATTTTCAGTAAACTTCTCCAATGTATTTTCCTTCACTAAATCCAACATTTAAATTTTATTTATAATCTTTCTACTGCATTTCATTCTACTCATTCAATATAACCACAATTCTCAATCTATCCCATTACTATTCAATATACTCGAAATGTCAATGAGTGCATGTACAATTATTTTCGTGTGTGCAAAAAATCAAATTCACATGCATGTATGCTAACATTCTGTTGAGCATGAAATGCAAATTTTTCTAACTCTCACATTGCTATTCTCTTCATTATTGAAATCTGGGTTCTAACCCTTAATATAGGAACGGGATGTTACAGTATAAGTGGGGTTGGCATATATAGCTGTGAATGCAAAAGAAGACTGACCCCATGTAATTTGAGTGTGAATAAATTGCCTATGTGCTAGCCCAATTCGGACATCAATAAAATCTTTCCAGAGTAACCAAATACCGTCTGCAAATCCTATAGCTTCCACCCTGAACGAATGTTCGAAACCTAAGATCCTAATCACATTTTGTGCTCGTTGACCACTAATTCTAGGTTAGAGGCTCGGACGATGAATCCGGATATAATTCTTCATGATCAACTGGAAAGCCACCCCCCAGTCCCCTGACAATTCCAAATCAATATTGACATAAAAGATAAGTCAAATAGGAAGTAAACGCTTTTAGGCATAAGTGTTTACTAAATTATCATTCAGACCCCTACAGGGGGTGTTCTGGGTGGGTTGTTGACTCGCATCACTCTGGGGGTCCAGTATATTGTCTGATTCCATGTCTGGCAGTGATACCATTTTCGAGTTCAGTGGACGAGCTGGTGGCAACAGGTGGTCGGTGTTCATTGTAGGTTTAGTGATATTCATGTTGTCATCATTCATCCCTTCAGTTGTGGCCTCGCTATCCCTGCCTGCATGGTTTTCGAAAGGGTTTGGTTGTGTATTATTAAGGTTGCATGGGATGGAATAGCGAGAGCCACATGTTGGGAGGAGTTGTGGGGAGCTAGTTTGGACGACGTCATTGGAAGGCTACTGGTGGGGTTGGTTTCAGAGTGGGCCCGCCGAGTGATTGAGGTTTGGGCTGGATGAGGGTTAGTTTGAGTCTGGTTAGTGGCCCTAATTAAACCTTTGGTTTTAATACCGTCTGTTCCCAAATCCCTTTTCTGCTTTTGATTGTGTGTGATCTGATGTAGTTGAGCTTGCGTCCGGAGGGGTGCTTCTTCACCTCTTTGCTGCGTTGTAACCAAGGAGATGTTATCATTGGTCTGAGCTAGTGACAGCTGATCTGACAGAATCGAAAACCTCAAGCCCCTCCCCGTCTCGTGCTTCTCCTTTCCTCGTCCGTCACGTCCTTATGTTGTGGATGGCATTGGTGTCCGGCAGCCGCGACACTGGACTTGGGTCCAAGGGCCGTAACTCTCCAGTCGTTGGGCAACCACCGTCGGGTTTGGGCTGGAGGGAGGTGCACTTGGCAATCCCATATCTATCTTGTTTTCCTCATTCTCTGTCTATGTTGTGCGGCTTGTCAGACATTTGGAGGCGCCATGGCCTATCATCCCGCAAGAGAAGCATATCTGCGGTAACCGCTCATAAGCGACTTTTATTAGTTAACCATCTAATTCTACGATTGGTTGCAGGGGAGTGCTCAAATCAATGTTGACGGCGACTTTCGCGAATTTTCCACGGTGGGATTGCAAGGTATTTTCGTCAATCTTAACTATGTGGCCTATTAAGTTTCCAAGGGCGTTTAGGATGGGCAGGTGGTACCAAGCTACCAAGAGCTCTGGAAACCTAACCCAAGCAACCACATTCGAGATCTTTCCCGAAGTAGGGCGGAAGTCAGGCGTCCACGGTTGTACCGACTATACATGGCCAGAAATAACCCAAGGTCCTTGGGTGGCCACCATTAGATAATCAAATTCTTCAACAAAATTGATCAGATAGAAGGCGTTGTCCATGTCCACTATTTTCATAGGTCCATTACATTTCCGCATAGAGGTTAGTCTGGTTTTGAGCATATGAAACGCTAATTTTCTGCCCAAAAGTTTGACCACGATGGCCTTTGGTCACTGATTATCAAGTTTGAGTTTTGAAAATATGAGATATTTCAATGCCCATTCCATATGATCCTTGAACCAAGGTGATATCTCCATCAGTAATTTCCACCGGCTCCTCTTCAAACCAAATTAATTCTTTTTCATTAATGACAGGACTCGAACTTCAGGTGAGTACTGCACTGTAGCTGGTTGGGATTTTTGGGGAAGATAACAAAGCTGGAGGATCTTCCTCCCTTTCACGTATTCGCACCTTCTTAGCCGTATGTCCAGCACATTCAGTAGCTTTAGAAGCATCTTGTGGATAATCAGATCGGTTGTTATGTTCCGATCGGTTTGTTTCCATACCCAGTTTCTTTGTCAGTGCATGTCCATTTTCATGTGTACAAAAACGGTGGTGGCTTTCAAGTTTGCCATTGAAGAAACCTCCTTCTGTATTTGTGGTTTTTACATAAGAAATTTGCTCGGTTCTAGTGCACGTTTTGGTTTGTAGGGTTTTCGGTAGGTCATGATATATGCACTCGTGTATCAATGTGGCAGTTAGATTTCCCATAACAGTGAGGCTTACGAGGATACTCATAACGAAGATACCTCTGGCCCAAACCTTATCAGAGGCCAGATCGGTCATCAGCTTTTAACCAAAAGACTCGAGCTTGAGCGTCCCAATGCAGAAAAAGATTATCCAAAAACAATTGGGTACAGTTATACTAACTGATTGATACCTAGTCTTGTCTTTTTGTACCAGCGGAGAAGTTGAAAATAGTTCAGCAATCAATTCATGACGCCATCCGCTGATATCATTGATCGACAAACGGTGGATGAGAAGAAACCTTGTAATCACATAACACAAATTCATGGATGGAGCAGTCAAGTGGATTAATTAATAGCCCTATAAATCCTACAATGGCAACTCCTTTTCCTCGAATGTAAGTTGTAGCACGATTAGAAGATCAAGTACAGTTCATGTAGATTCACTTGGTATTGTATTGAAAAGGAGTGGTAGAGAAAGAACTGTATTCAGTGTAGCATGTATTATTTTTACCGTAGAATAGCATGTGATCAGCTCCTAAGCTGCAAAAGTATAGCCAAAATGAAAATGTCACAGATTTGAACGGGAATATGGGTGGGAAATGCTATCTACTTCGCCTTTTTGCGGATTTCATAAAAATAGCTAAAGATCACAACAGCTGCGGCAACTGCCACCCCAACAGCACTTTGTGCCAACACAATGCTGTCCTTGGCAGTTTTCTTGGATGCAGAGGAACTTGGAGTGAATCCCAACTCTGACAATTTCTTATGTGATACGGCATAATCTTTAAAGAATGTTTCCTCATCCTGAAATTCATGAGAAAATTACGCAAGTCAAGGTCAGAGTGACATGTCTAGATAGTTGATACTCATAAATACAAGCAAATCCATTTTACCTTCGCATACAGCTCAACATAAGGACGAAATGCGGGGTCATCCAGCAAAGCCTTGTCAGTTGGGAGTTTCAGGAGCCCCTCTGTCTCTCCTCTCAACAGTTCACTATAATTGATCATATGCAAATGTGTTAATTTGAATCCGTAGGTTATATATAAAGACGAGACTCTTGTGACGTTGATTAGAATCTTACATGAAGTACGAGTTATCAAATTTCAGAGGTTCTGCAGTCCACGGACCATCAAAACCTGATCTCTCTGGATGCGCTCTTCCCTTTTATAGCATCACATCAATGCGATAATTTTTACGTGTGTATATGCAACTAAAAGATATTCATGATTAAAATAGTAGCAGACAAGTACCAGTGTATGACCCCCAGACAATGCCACAATATCCTTGTCAGACAGGCCCATGCGGTAAAAAATGTCCTTCAAATGTGATGAACCTATCAGAAATTCCAATAGAGAAAATTTAGTACGGTACTCCAGGGAAAGGAGCAACTCGACTACCTCATCCCAAAAAAATCATGATGAATGGATGAGAAGGCAATGACTAAGAATATATAAACATAGAGCTGTCGAAAGTGTCTGATGGTCTGCATTCTACTTTTAGGTTGTATTATCTTAAAAATATGCTCCCATCCAAAACATTTACATTGGTAAAGACAAGTAAACCCTACTAAGGTAAATCAGTCCTAGGGAAAAAAAAAATTGACGCCATATCCTTCAAAGGAGGATCCATGTACAACATGACATGAGCAAAGTGAGTGGGAAATTAACATCAGGGTATCCTAAATCTCCGCCGCTCAGACCTCATATCTAGTGTTACAAATCCAACAGTTGCAACAAGTTGACATCTACACTAAACAGGCTACCTATCAATCTAGCAGCCAACAGAATTCAACACTTATATCAAACCGACAAGGACCTTAGGTTAAGGGAGGATGAATTTAGGTTTTAAAGTAATTTGAGAATTGTGAATAGGATACAGAAAATTGGCCCCTCGGTTTTCTGCTCCGATTTGAGTGTAAGTTTGAGCATAAGATCAATGGGTTCCAAGTAGAGTTCTCACATAAGTTCAACAAAGATAAAACCATATTGTCTATATAGTTTTATGTATCGAACCTAACACCATAAACTGCAAGACTCAGGTTCAGAAGTGTGCCAAACTAAAAGTTCTCAGTACATAAAAGGCTTCACTGAGTTCAGATTTGTTAGGCGCACTGAACATACCGAGTTTAGCATCAGGAAGTCGGCCCTCTTTGGGACAAACGCTTGAATCCTACGAGAAAGGACCACAGATATCAGAGATTTGGTAGTGATACTTCTAGCATTATCACGTGGACGTACCTTTCTTCCGGGAACAAAATCAATAGTTGGGCCACCAGTAACTTCGACTGCAACAACACCCGCAAGCTAGCAAACAAGAAGGCAAAGAGTTGGTTGTGCATTAGTTTATCCCAATACTCTGAAAAACTGAACACTAATACTTTCATATTCAAGCAACCATCAATCATCACATATCATAAACCATATCCAAACCCAGTGCACTAATCTGTTCAAGGACCTTGGAGCTTCAGTATGCATGACTTGCAATTAAAGTAGAACATTCTCCACAAAAGTACACCTAAATTGCCTAAATTCCACACCAACACTCTATAAATATCACAAACGCAAACCCTATAAAAGCATTTTTAACTCACTCTCCATAGTCATGTATCAAAATAGTTCTATATTCGGCAATTTGAAAGATTCCCCTTTCATCAACTCACATTCATCCGAACCTTGAGCCTTCATTGAAAATTTTATATATGAATAGTTCACAACTCAACCAAAATGCCATGCAAAGTCAAATTAACTATGCATCACCGAAACTTCAAACCACTAAGCAACTGTAGTCACCTGGTAGAGATCCGCATACGTAACCTTCGGATGTTTAGCCTTCACTCCCTCTGTTCCGAAAAGAAATGAAAGGTAAAAAACAAGACTTTGTAAGCAACAATAAACACCAAACTTAACAAGCAAATTGTAACTGAAAATGATTTGGAAAGATCGAGTCATTCACGAAGCTATCGGGCATTATTAACTATTTTAAATTCCATAATCCCGCGCCACCGCCAACGGCGACGCGTGTTCGCGCGTGACCTCAATTTCAACTCTCAGAAAATGAAAGAAAAAGCCTCGAAATAAAGATCACGCGGGCTTACCGCAAAATTCAATCGCTATTTTCAAGCCGTTATTGGAACCATGAGAGTACTCCTCCTCGTTCCTAATGGAGCCATTAGGACCGCCAGTCTTCGTGGTCTTGTCGTATGTCCCTGCGTCGTGCCAGCTTCACAAACGCACAAAGAAACGATCAGTAAACAGCAGAGTCACGTAAACAAAGATAAACGCAGAGAGAAAGAGAGAGAGAGAGAGAGAGAGAGTTACGCGAGACGGAGCATGATCGGAGCGCAGTTCTTTTGAGCAATCAGAGCTCGTAGGTCGCGGCGAGCTTTGTCAATCTCCTTGAGGTAGTCAGTATCGACGACCGGTAACGCCATCTGAGCTTGTCGGAGAAGCTATTTGAAGTAGTCAAAGAGAAGTAGAGTGAGGAGAGAGGCAAAGGCCAAAGAGAAAACAAACAGAGGCTTTGTTCTTATTTCTATTGGCCAATCAGAGATAGGATAGACCGGAGATAGCTGCGTTCACGTGCGACATGTACCATTTTGATTGTGGCTGAGCTAGCTACGTGGCTGATTCCTATTGTAGACACAGAAAACTCTTCAAAGTTGACTGGATGGTAAAATTGGGCCAAGTTTGACCAAGATATTTTTTTAAAACCTAAGCCCGTCATCATTTGGACCTATCCAACAAAACAAACGAAACAGAATAACAAATAAGTTGATATAAACTAAACTAAGGCTAGAGATGGCAATTGGCCCGATTCTACTCCTATACTAAGGTTGATTGAACCTCGAATCGAGCCTTGAGCTCAATTTTTCTGAAAAACCAAGTCTGAGTCTTCGGCCCATTTCAGGCTTGATCCCGAGCTTGACCCAATTTATTACTATCACTAGTTAAGGGATCTTGGAATTAGATGGCAATGTGCTAATTCGGGCTAAACTTCGTGAATAAACCAAAAACAATTGACCCGGTTCTACTCCGGTGCTAAGGTTGATTGAACCTCAAATCGAGCCTTGAGCTCTATTTTTCTAAAAAACCAAGCCTAAGTCTTCGGCCCATTTCAGGCTCGGTCCCGAGCTTGACCCAATTTATTACTATCACTAGCTAAGGCATCTTGGAATTAGATGGCAATGTGCCAATTCGAACCAAACTTTGTGAATAAACCAAAAATATTAAAATAAATATTATGAATTAAAATATAGAAAATAGTGTATAATTATTTTATAGTTTTAATTTATTATATAATAAAATTCATACGTGACACAAAATTTGACATTTTCTTTTACAATTAACTATTAACAAATAATAATCAACTATAGTTTCCCAAATCCTTTAGTGCTTCTACCAAGTTCATGAAACATTCAATCTGAAACACAGTCTAGATCAAGACCTTTAGCAGTTAAAGACAGTCCAGGATCATATCTAGAGGCCAACCTCATAAACAAGAGCCAGCCAAGTTCATGTCAAAACATAAACAAACTATTGCTCACATTTATGAAGAAAAACAACTGGGATTTGTGTAAATGAGCAACTGCAACTGGGGGTTTAGTTTATTGGAATGATAATGTACAGAAGGGGGATCAAAAAGAATGGATTTGACTGTTTAAACACAACTGAAAACATCTGTATTTCTGTCGTGGTACATATACAGATAGGAACATTCAACCAGGCAAGATCGATCACGAAGCCGTTCTCCATTGCAACTCTATTTGTAACCTTCCGTTTTTGGAGTCTATCAGATGGTATTTCTCATTGATTCTTTTGTTGCTCACAACATCAGCTAAATTTATGTCCACATAACCAAGACTCTCCTGTTTCAAGAACAATGAACAGTGAATATTACTGGCAAAGCCTCTATAGGATTCATAACGGATATCTTAAAGCTGACAAATTAATTTTCTTATTTAAGAAAAGCAGTATATAAAGAATCATTTTGACCATTGATCCCGGTTTTGTCGAAGGATGAAAATGCAAACCTTAGGATGCAACAGGTTCCTCGAGGATGTGCTGACAACTTCAACGTGCATCCTATCATGAGTGGGCGGCTCCTCCATTGTAAACTGGAATTCCTCCTCCCATCTTGGATCTCTGTTCTTCTTTACAGGCTGTTTCAATGAATCAATTATCAACCAAAACATACTGACTTTGATGCTTCTCTATTCAAATGCCTAGAAAACAACACATGATCCAGGCAGGTTATCATTGATCAAAACAGTCAGGTTCCACCCCATCATTTCGGCAGGAAGTGGAGTTTGTCAAAAAGCTTGTTAACATATCTAAGAAGTCAAACGATTATATTAATTATCCCAAGAGAATTCATTTCCTTGATCAAGAACATGTCACTAAAAGTTATTAAGGTGAAGTTATTGTATTGCAAGGGAAAAGAAACTCAAAGAAAGCAGTGTTCCAAACATAAAATTCCAGGATATTACCAACAGTTTTAGAAGATATAATCTGTTAGATTCACGAAACTGAAGTCAATGACCAAAATACCTTAGTTCTCTTCTCCTCCCCTCTAAAAAGAATCCTCACAGATGGGTTAGTATGATACTTCCCCTCAACATCTTGACCTTCGTGAACTATAACTACTAGCATGCCTCCGCCAGCAGGAGTTCCTTCAGGAGCCTTTTGTACATCGTTTGCATCATCAAAACTGGGCAAGTCCTCATCTTTGAATGGTTTATAAGTCAATTCCACCACAAGCTGCCCACGAGCCTTTTCATTTTGAGGATCATTCTGATCCATATTTTTCATGAGATCAAATGTCAAAACCTTTGGCTCCTCTGGAGTGAGTTCTTTCAAGGGAACTACATTCATACCCATCTTATCATGTTTTCCAACCTAAGAAAAGGGCAAACAGTTTGAGGTAAACACGTCATAATAAATTAAATTGTAATAAATTAAGTTCTAAGGAGATAGGCGATCTTTAGTTTACCTGCTCCCAATCATAAACATGAAATTCTACAGCCTGTGTCTCTGGATCTTTAACAACTAGATTAAATTCCTCATTCCATTCGGGGTTCAAGTTCTTATGCTTCACAGTGGTTTTCTTTGATGCAAGCTTATCCTCGGTCAGCTTTATTTTCACATACGGATCAGATGCACCCAGCAGATCTTTCTTCTTAAGTTTCGTAGCTCTAAGGACCTTCACGTTCAGAACTCCAACAGGCCTCTTCAAGGCCCTGCAGTTTCCAGTGAATTTAGCAAATTAAAACAAGGGGTCACATTCATAAAAGTTTCTCATAACCAAAAGAAAAAAGTTTTTAACATGCTAACGTATCCGTAAAAATGATGCAAGTTATCAGAAACATACTTTGCAGGATCCAATATTTCTACTTCTAGTGTTTTAGGCCATAAATACATGTTTGCAACCTGATCTTTGATAATCTCCTGCAAAGAAAAGGAGAAAAAAAAATGATTGAAATAATTTTGGAAATCATCGCTTTGGAAAAATGAAATAACTAATATGAACCAATTGAACTTGATATATCAACTGGTTGGACATGCATAATTAAACACATGCAAAGTAAAGCAGAACAAGGAGAGAAAGCTAGCTAGTATAATACCTGGACAACCCTGTATAGACCAGGTATTGCCATAAGATCGGCACCAACTAGCTTAAGACCAAAGTCAACATGTGGCTGCAAGATCAAAGACATTACTCGGAAGTTGGAAAAAATTACATACATGCACCAGTGTTCATAAATAATGCAGGCATTGGCTTCATTTAGCATCAATACAGTTCAGCATGGCTTTAAACATCAGTGGTTTGTTATTCAACGATGCTAAGAACTTGATTTAACCATCGCGTTCTCTAATCCTCAAGCGTGAATTAGGACAACCAGATATAACTACTTCAATTTTCTTTCCCAATAAAACCGAAAAGACATCATATGCCTTATCAGCCGTGAAATATATATCAACAGAATACAGAATAGAAAGGTTGGCAGAAAGCAGAAGGAAGCAGGAGAAACCAGAAGTACAGATCTTTCCAAAAGCACAGTTTCAAAAGATTTTCTGATGAAAAACAGCTACTAAAAATGAAATTTATGGATTGTGTTTCAGCTGGATAGTTTACATAATTACATGTCCAAAAATCCATTCAAACAAGATGCAGTCAATCATTTTAGTCCAACCACTTAATCAGATGGAAATATAAGCACCAACCTTTTCCATAAGGGACACACATATTTTTGCAAAGCAAGGAAAACTAGGAACCAACGGCTTCAAAGTAATACGTGGCGAAGCAAAAACTTGTAAATCCAGCACCTACACATATCAAAATAGCAAGAATTCAACAAGAAGACATTTAGCTCGGAAATGACGGAACCCAATCAAGACAACAAGATATTTCAATAACCTGAACAGTTGCTCTCAGCCCAAAAGCTTTGGCAGCAACAGTGATGTTAGGGTTTGCAGCCCATTTCACGGACGGCTCCATAATCAACTCCTTCTCATCGGTGACATAAACTTTCATACCTGATGCAACAAAATTAAACAGGAACAAGGAATGAACCAATTAAATATTGCATAAACAAGATCGCCTCACCTTGAAAAGTTGGTGGTAGAGATCCTAGAGTAAGTGTTTCGAATTCAACAGCATCAATTTTATATTTGGGTATCTGCTCAGCAATAATAGGAGTTGCAATGTTCTTTGCAGTCTTGCAAATGGCCTAGGCAATCAAAATTACATAACATTCAACGCCAAAGACGGAGGAAGATACAAATGAGCCGGAAAACAACACAGATAGACGTAAGATTGTACTTTGTCCAGATAAGGCCACATGTATTGGAGGAACTTGTTTAGCCAGTCAACCTAAAACAAAAAGAAGATCAATATAACTATACAATACAAATCAGCATGAGTTACGTAACAAAACCCTCAAAAAGAAAATCGAAACTCACGCGATCATAATCAGGATTCTTCACCCAAAGGGGTATCTCCGGAAGCATCCGTTGCAAAGTCTCTGAATCCTGCTCCACCAACGGCCTAATCTCAGGATCCTGTCAACAAATAGCAAAAGTTGTTCACATTCCACGTAAAAAAAAAAACAAAAATTTACTCAGGACATCACATGAAATGAGACTATATAAACAAAATCTGCAAGCTTTGCCTTAACGTCACTAGGTTGGACGTAAATGAAGAGAAAGTAACCGATCACGAGTCCCATCGTAATCCCCAAACCGAATCCCCAGAAACCCAATATCGTGCTCAAGAACCCCATTTCGCTTCTTCTACTCCAAATACGATTTCGCTCACAAAGTCTTAATCTTTCTATACGCTCGCTTTTGTATCAGAGAAACGGTCCAAACAAGAAGAAAAGGAACTCCTCGAGTTCTCAGATCACGCATCCACTAAAAACGGTGAAAAAGCAGTGAAATGACTGATCTGTCCTTCAGCGATTCTGGTAATTACCTAACAGTGGAGGGAAACTAAAACAGAGCGTCGCTCCCTTTGAACGTGTGTTACGTGAACGCGCATTTGCCGCTGTTGGATCCAATCATGTCGACTGGTGGGGTCCACTAAGATCTTCTACAAAACAGACACAGGGGAATTGCCACTTGGCGAGGATGAGTGCAAGAAAAGGAGCCACCGTGTCAGTCAAATGAAATCTTTGACTTTATTACGTTGATCGAGGACTAATAGACCTTTAATTAAGGTAAAAATATCTCATCCCTATATAATTTTATTAAAAAATAATAACCAAACATATATGACATGAACATCATATAAAGATTAATTAATTATTATTTATATAATAATATAACTTATCTCTTAAATATGATTTAAAATGATAATTAAATATATTATAATGAATTAATAATTTAAAATAAATTTAATAAAGTTAGGTCTAGTTAAAAAGTATATTAAATTGTTATATCAAAGAATATTTGACTGATCTCTATGAAATGTGCACTTGTTTTATATAAAGATTTTATGCATCAAAAAGTATCGGACCTATAATCCTATCTGAGTTATAAGTGATACGAGAAGGACTGGCTAGATTAAAATTGAGAGTTTGAGAGAAAGAGTAAAAGCTATGCATTGACATAATTTTCTATTAAATTTAAACCTAATTTTAAAAAGAGGGTTAAAAGGTTATAAAAATTTAGAAAAAAAAAACTATTTTATTTTTAAACATTTTAAGAAAAATCTTATAGTTTTTAATTTTTTAAAAAACCTGACGTGAAAAAATAAACGGATTAATATTTCTTAGAAAATTAACGTTCAGTAGATAGATCTGAAATTTCTAAGACCCTACAAATACGACTTGAGAACCTAAGGTATATGAAACCTTAGACCTGGAAAATTGTTGTTTGAAGAGCTCGTGAGAGTTTAACGCTATGAAGGATGATCACGTTTTGGATAAGTTTGGAAGCGTTTGAAATCTAATGTAAAATTTGAGAGAGATAAACTCACATTGAGAATTTGTTTTTAATTTCTAATCAAAATAGAAGTGTCTTCCCTTGTAATAGAAAAAGGTATTTATAGTATAAGAGTATGCCTAGTCATATAGGATAAATATTTAAATTAATGAAAATAATTAATTAAAAAAATGGTATAAAAATTAAATAAAAATTAATTCAAATAGCAATATTCGATACAATTTCCTTTAGAACTAGATTCTTTACCAATTTTAGTTTCGCGCTTAGTCCATGCTTGCTATAATGATCAAACTGAAGTAATAGGACACCTCTTCCTCCGGTTTGACAATCGAACTTTTCATTTGAATCTCTCGAATTAATCTTGCCATTGATTCCTTAATTCTCTTAGCACGAGCTCGGGTTATTAGTCCAACTGGTATATGCAAATGGTCCCGTTACTTTATTTTGGCTTCATTCTTATCAAAACCTCTACTCTTAAACTCTGATTAAAAATAAAATGAAGAAGACCTCTACTCTTAAACTCTTATTAAAAATATAACTACGAAGAACTCTACTCTTAAACTCTTACTAAAAATATAACGACGAATGATACAAAATATGAATATTATACATAAACATAATTAAGTTATTAAATTCAATTTAAACTAATTAAAATTGATTGAAATTAGTAATGAAGAAATTTATAATAAATTATTAATTTGAGTTGAATTAAATTAATTCAATTCAAATTTAAGATTTATATTGAATTGTTATATAACATTTTTTTATGTTCAATATTTCATTATTGAAGTTTGTGATTTTCCTTAAAAAATTTGAATTTTAAACTTATTGAGGTTCAAACTTTTTGATTCGGCAAAAACTCAACATTCAAACTCGATCAATCTCAAGCTTATTTAAAACACCCCGGGTGTAGGTCCGAGACTGATCCGACTCATCATATACTAATAACAAAGCCTATCTGGATTTATGATGATAGGCCCATATTTAAAGCCCAACAACATATAACAATTTTAGCCACGTTGTTAAACGCTTCCCATGAATCAACTAGCATAGAAGAACTTTAACCATCAAACAGCTCACTCGCTCTCTCTGCCTCTCTCTCTCTCTCTCTCTCTCTCAACACACCTATAAAAGCCTCCAACGCGCACATGTCCCTTCGTTATTCTCTCCCTTACCTTTAGGGTTTTCTCTCCTTTCACGAACACCTCCAACCTAATCCCCATTCGGAATCTCCGCAATTCGGACTGATTTGCGTTTGAGGTAATTCTAGGGTTTTGGATTTTCGGTTTGATTGAAAAAGGGGCTTCTTTGTTATTCTGTAAAATCAGATGTATAGGGAATCGCGATCCGGTCTGGCGTGATCGCGACCGTCGACTCGATCCCGGTGGTTCGGTTCTTGTATGGAAACTCGTAGCCGGAAGCGGGCGGAGGCCTCCTCAGCTGCCCCTTCATCGACCGGTCCTAGCACTCGCTCTCACAAACGAGCTCGCCTTTCCTACTCAGCCGCCGCCTCCACCGTCGCCGCACCGACTACCGCCACACGCTCACGCCCCACACGGTCCCGGCCCATCTCCATGGACCCCACAAACACCACCCCCGTAGAGTCCTCCTCCTCCTCCTCGCGTACTCGCCGGTCACGTAATGAATTGGATAAAGGGAAGGAAAAAGAGCATGAGGTTAGGGTTCGTGAAAACAGAGACAATCTAGGGATAAATATAGAAACTTCTAACAATAACCCTAATGAAGACGATGATAACGACAGTGAAGGTGGGGGAGTTGGTGCTTTTCACCAGAATTTGACCTCCGCGAGCAGTGCTCTTCAGGGTTTGTTGCGAAAGCTTGGTGCGGGTCTCGATGATCTACTTCCATCATCTGGAATGCCATCGGCTTCGTCCTCACATCAATCTGGAAGATTGAAGAAGATCTTGTCAGGGTTGCGGGCCGATGGAGAGGAAGGGAAGCAAGTGGAGGCATTGACGCAGTTGTGTGACATGTTGTCAATAGGGACCGAGGAGTCTTTGAGTACTTTTTCAGTGGATTCTTTCGTTCCGGTTCTTGTGGGGTTGCTGAATCATGAGAGCAATCCTGACATTATGTTACTAGCCGCGAGGGCCATCACGCATTTGTGTGATGTGTTACCTTCTTCTTGTGCTGCCGTTGTGCACTATGGTGCTGTTCCCTGTTTTGTCGCGAGGTTGCTTACTATTGAGTATATGGACTTAGCTGAACAGGTTAGGGTTAAAGTTTGGTTAATTTGGTATAGAATTTCATATTTTTCTAGTTACCCCTTTGATGCTTTGCTCAGGCAAGTTGTTGATTACTTTGTTGTCGTTGGACAAGTTTTTCTTGGATTATTACTGAGATTTGTGGTTTTATGGTAAAAACAGTCTCTGCAAGCACTGAAGAAGATATCTCAGGAGCACCCGACAGCTTGCTTGCGAGCTGGTGCTCTTATGGCAGTACTTTCTTATCTGGACTTCTTTTCTACTGGTGTCCAGGTAACTGATTTTTGTGAATTCGTTTAGTGTTAGCTACGTTGTGTGCTTTAAGGAACTGTAGGATTAGGGAGTGTTTTGTAGAGTTCGTTCATATTGAATTCTGTGCTTTCAGCGAGTAGCATTGTCGACTGCTGCAAATATGTGCAAGAAACTCCCTTCAGATGCTGCTGATTTTGTCATGGAGGCTGTTCCTTTATTGACAAATCTTCTTCAGTATCATGATTCAAAAGTAAGATTTTATTTTGTGTGTAAACAATCTTTTTTTTGGTAGTTTTTTTTCATGTAGTTGATGTTTTCTGTCATTGTAGGTATTGGAGCATGCATCTATTTGTTTAACTCGGATTGCAGAAGCCTTTGCTTCATCACCAGACAAACTGGATGAACTATGTAATCATGGACTGGTCACACAGGCTGCTACTCTTATTTCCACGAGCAATTCTGGTGGTGGACAGGCATCTCTTAGCACACCTACATATACGGTAAAAACAGTCACTGCTATTGAGTTCTGTTGTCTTATATGTTTATGTTGCTCTGATCTGACATGAAGCATGCAGGGTTTGATACGTCTGTTGTCTACTTGTGCAAGTGGGTCCCATCTTGGTGCCAAAACTTTATTACTTCTTGGAATCAGCGGCATTCTTAAGGATATACTATCAGGTTCTGGTGTTTCTGCAAATTCGTCTGTCTCCCCAGCTCTAAGTAGACCATCTGAGCAGGTGACTGCTGCTTCCTATATTATTATAATTCCATCTGATTTGGGTTTCTGTGATTTTGTAGACTCCATCATTATACTATATGATTGCTTTTTAGAAGATGGAATTTCACATTTCTGCTTTCTCGTTTGCTATATAGATTTTTGAGATTGTCTACCTTGCAAATGAGCTTCTTCCACCACTTCCAGAAGGAACAATCTCCCTCCCTATAAGCCCATTTTTGATAGGTTCTGCTGTGAAGAAATCTCCTTCAAGCAGCTCTGCAAAACAAGATGATTTAAATGGAAATGTTCTTGAAGTTTCAGCTCGAGAACAACTACTAAACGATCAGCCAGAGCTTCTGCAGCAGTTTGGAATGGATCTTCTCCCGGTGATGATACAGGTTGGTTTTTTGTGGACGGCAGCACATAGTTTACTAGAATCTCTTTGACATTTGCACTAGTTGCTCATAAAGTACTATTTGCTTGTCCATCAGATCTATGGTTCCAGCGTAAACAGTTACGTTCGCCACAAATGTTTCTCAGTGATTGGGAAGTTGATGTACTTCAGCAATGCTGAAATGATCCAATCTTTGTTAAGTGTGACAAACATATCAAGGTACTAAACTTCACTCATTCATAATCTCTTGGATTGCAAGCATAATGTAGTAGATTGTTGAAGCTATTGTCCTTTTTTTCCCCAGTTTTTTAGCTGGTGTGCTAGCATGGAAAGACCCCCAAGTGTTGGTTCCTTCCCTGCAAATTGCTGAAATTCTCATGGAAAAGCTTCCTGAGACATTTTCAAAAAATTTTGTTAGAGAAGGTGTAGTTCATGCAATAGATCAACTTATTTTGGCCGGAAGTCAAAATATAGAAACAACCCAACCACCTTCTGCTGAGAAGGATAATGATTCTATCCCAGGGACATCATCACGTTCTAGGCGATACAAACGTCGTAACCCTAATCCTGAAGGAAATTTATCAGAAGAACGAAAAAACTCAGTATTGGCGCATATTGGGTCGCCTCCTAGTTCTATAGAAATCCCTACGGTTAATCTCAATCTTCGTATGACGGTCAGTGCACGTGCTAAAGCTTTTAAAGATAAGTACTTTGCTGTAGATAATGGCGCTGCAGATAAGGGGGTTTCTGATGATCTCTTACATCTGAAAGAGCTTTGCATGAAATTGAATTCTGGTGTTGATGACCAGAAGTCTAAAGCAAAGGTTAAATCCAGAGCTTCTGGTTCTCGCCTCGACAATTGTGCCAACAAAGAAGAGTACTTGATAGGGGTGCTATCTGAGATGCTGGCTGAGTTAAGTAAAGGGGATGGCGTTTCGACATTTGAGTTTATCGGTAGTGGTGTTGTTGGCGCATTGCTTAACTACTTCTCTTGTGGTTACTTCTCTAAGGAAAGAATTTCAGAAGCCAATCTTCCCAAGCTTCGTCAACAAGCACTTAAAAGGTTTAAGTTATTTGTTTCTCTTGCACTTGCTTCCAGCATTGATGGGGGGATGACAACTCCTATGGCTGTTTTGGTTCAGAAACTTCAAAATGCACTGTCATCCTTGGAACGTTTTCCTGTTGTGTTGAGCCATCCGTCTAGGTCTTCTAGTGGGAGTGGACGTCTCTCTTCTGGATTGAGTGCATTGACTCAACCTTTTAAGTTACGCCTTTGTAGAGCTCAGGGGGATAAATCTCTCCGCGACTATTCTTCAAATGTTGTTCTAATTGATCCATTAGCAAGTTTGGGCGCTGTTGAAGAATTTCTATGGCCCCGGGTGCAGCGTGGTGAATCAGGTCAAAAGTCTATGGCATCTGCTGGAAATTCTGAATCTGGGACCACATCAGCTGGAGCTGGTGCATCATCTCCATCCTCCTCTACTCCTGCCTCAGCCACTCGTCGACATTCTTCCAGAACAAGGACTTCTGTTAACATAGGTGATGCTGCTAGAAGGGAACTGGTACAGGAGAAAACCGCATCATCATCGAAGGGAAAGGGGAAAGCTGTTTTGAAGCCTACCCTGGAGGAGACAAAAGGACCGCAAACCAGAAATACAACTCGTCGAAGAGCTGCAGTGGATAAAGATGCGCAAATGAAATCTGTAGATGGAGATTCAAGCTCTGAGGTAATTGATAGTTAAATTTGGGTTGTCTGGGTCTTCCTGTTGTTTAATCTATCCCAAGCTGTGAATGCATCTAGTGGTCTGCCGTTGTAGTAGATTTACTTGTATAATAATTAATCTTTATTTTCCTTAGGATGAAGGATTGGATATGTCTCCTGTTGAGATTGATGATGCATTGGTGATTGAAGATGATGACATCTCTGATGATGAAGATGATGACCATGATGATGTATGGTCTCTGAATCCTCTGTCCCAGTTGATAGTTATGTAGTTTATCTGATCCATTTTTCATGTTGCAAGCGCATACTATCCCCACTCTGTGATATCCTCATCATGGGCTTTATCAAACAAAAGGAGTTTTTAGTTAGGTAGTTGATACAGTTACCAAATAAGCTTCTCAAACTCAACTTCTCTCATGCTAGGTTAACTCATTTCGATTAACCATGAATATGCGGTGGAAAGGAAGGAGAAATAACTTAGTTTTGTACCATAGATTGGATTTTTAACTGCCGGATATTATTTGGACTGAAACAATTTCTCGTGTGTATGTGTGGCTTGGCATATGAGTGCCTGCTGTAATGGGTCATTTTTTGCTATGCTATAGTATTTTTTTTATCATATGAAGCATTTCTTGGGGCTTCTAAAGCTTCAGAAGATAGACATGGTGTCTTGGATGTTCCGTCATATTTCCAGAGTGCTGTATAACATAGTTATACTGGCAACCACAACTATAATGAGGTCAAATTCTGTGGCTTCTGAACATTTCAACTGATTCTTTTTTCCTTTCTCACCGTTAATAGGTTCTAAGGGATGATTCTCTTGCTGTTTGCATGGCTGAAAAGGTGCATGATGTGAAATTGGGAGATACTCCTGAAGATAGTGGTGCACCAGCAACAGGCGATGGTCAAACAAATCCTGCTTCTGGTTCAAGTAGTAGAGCAGCTCCTATCAGAGGATCAGATTCTACTGATTTTAGAAGTGGTAGCCCTTATGGATCACGCGGTGGTATGTCATTTGTTGCTGCTGCCATGGCTGGTTTGGGTTCTGCTAATGGTAGAGGGATCAGGGGAGGGCGAGATCGACAAGGAAGACCCTTATTTGGTAGTTCAAATGATCCTCCAAAATTGATCTTCACTGCTGGTGGAAAGCAGCTAAATAGGCACTTGACAATCTATCAAGCTATCCAAAGACAACTTGTAATGGATGAAGAGGAGGATGACCGATATGCTGGTAGTGATTTCATCTCCAGTGATGGAAGCAGGCTTTGGGGTGACATATATACCATTACATATCAGAGGCCAGATGTTCAGGCTGATAGGGGTTCAGCTGGGGGCACAAGTTCTACTAACGCATCAAAGTCCAATAAATTGGGTTCTTCATCTGGTTCCAACACTGATTCCCAGTTGCATCGTGTCTCACTTTTGGACAGCATCTTGCAAGGGGAACTTCCCTGTGATTTGGAGAAATCTAATCCTACTTATAACATTTTGGCACTCTTGCGTGTACTTGAGGGCTTGAATCAGCTTGCACCGCGCCTTAGAGCACAGTTGGCTTCTGACAATTTTGCTGAGGGAAAAATCACTACTATGGATGAGCTGACTGTAGCTGGGGTAAGGGTTTCAGCTGAAGAATTTATCAACAGTAAGCTGACTCCTAAATTAGCTCGACAAATTCAGGATGCCCTTGCATTATGTAGTGGTAGTCTTCCTTCATGGTGCTACCAACTCACAAAAGCCTGTCCATTTTTGTTCCCATTTGAGACCCGAAGACAGTACTTCTATTCTACTGCTTTTGGATTATCTCGCGCTCTGTATCGTCTTCAACAACAGCAGGGTGCTGATGGCAATGGATCAACAGGTGAAAGAGAGGTGAGAGTTGGGAGGTTGCAGCGGCAAAAGGTTCGAGTTTCCAGAAATCGCATCTTGGATTCTGCAGCAAAAGTAATGGAGATGTATTCCAGCCAGAAAGCTGTGCTTGAAGTGGAATATTTTGGTGAAGTGGGGACAGGATTGGGTCCTACTTTGGAGTTTTATACACTTCTAAGCCATGACCTTCAAAAAGTTGCACTTGGAATTTGGAGGTCAAGCTCATCATCACATAAACCTCAAATGGAAATCAATGCAGAGGATGGCAAGAATGGGAAATCAAATAATATGTCCGTGGTTGCAAGTGATGGGGATCTCATCCAGGCTCCACTTGGATTGTTTCCTCGACCTTGGCCTCCAAATGCTGATTCTTCTGAGGGTAGTCAGCTTTACAAGGTTGTCGAGTATTTCCGCCTGGTTGGACGTGTGATGGCCAAAGCTCTTCAAGATGGGAGGCTATTGGACCTGCCATTGTCAATTGCATTTTATAAGATTGTTCTTGGTCAAGTATGCTTCTCATCCATCTTATTTTTGCAATTTTAATAAGGTTAAATGTCTAGCTGTTGTTTCAGTTTGGCCCATAGACTTGAATTATTTATCTCTCAATCCATTGCAGGAGCTTGATCTGTATGATATTATTTCGTTTGATCCTGAAATTGGGAGGATCTTGCAAGAATTGCAAGCCCTTGTGTTTCGGAAACACCAGTTAGAATCAGCTGGGGAGAACTGTGACTTAATTACTGATCTACGATTTCGTGGAACACCAGTAGAAGACCTTTGTTTGGATTTTAGTCTTCCTGGGTATCCAGAGTACATCCTGAAGCCAGGAGATGAAGTGGTGAGAAATAATTGATAGTACTAGTGACTTTCTTTTAAACTTGCCATTTTCTGTATACTTTGCTATTAAGCATGGTTTCCTTTAAAAAAACTTTTTTCATTGTTTAATCTCCAGGTGAATATACATAATCTGGAGGAATATATATCCTTGGTAGTTGATTCTACAGTGAAGACTGGAATTATGCGACAGATGGAAGCATTTAGGTCTGGCTTCAATCAGGTAGATTACCTTCCATATCTTAATATGCTCTCACGTTTTAATTGGTTCATATATGGGAGTAACCAGACTGCCGTCTGAATGTTTTTGTTGCTTTTGTTTCTATCTTATTTCTGATCTGTGTAGAAGAAGTGCTTTTTCTCACTCTAAATTCTTATTCTTGTACTTCATGATGGTCAGGTTTTTGACATCTCATCATTACAAATATTTACCCCGCTAGAACTGGATTATTTGCTTTGTGGGCAAAGAGAATTGTGGGAGGTATGAGCCCTTTTGATATGCATATGCATACCTAATGAATGGAGCTTGTGATGTTCCCCACACTAAAGTTAAATTTTTTACCTTTGCAGCCTGAGACCCTTGTCGATCATATCAAATTCGACCATGGATATACCGCCAAGAGTCCTGCAATTGTTAATGTATGACTAAATCTGACTTCAGTTTGGTTGCTTATTATTTCTGTTTCAGTTGGTGATTGATATGGTCTTTTGTTTATGTTATTTTAGTTACTTGAGATCATGGGCGAGTTCACAGCAGAGCAGCAGCATGCTTTCTGCAAGTTTGTTACTGGTGCACCTAGGCTGCCACCTGGAGGCTTGGCGGTACTCAATCCCAAGTTAACAATTGTTCGGAAGGTATTATTCAATGATTCAGAATTTTAATGAAGTGGTGTTTGTGTGGTTTCCAATTTTAAAATGCTACTGGTCTGTTTTTGGAGCATACTGGATTGGCTTACATTTTATGCTTGGACTTAATTCTCGGCTTTGCACTGTTTTTAAGAAACGAATCTGCATTTGTATGATTGTGGGGGCTTTTGGAGTGCGTTAAAGATTGATTTACTCTTCACTCCCTCTGTGTATCCCACATTTTGGGGTTTATGCCAGTTGATAGACAGCTTCCATTGAAACTTCTATTCAGATTGCCTTTTATGTATGGGTGTCATGAGTTCCCTAGTCAAAATATAGTTTGTTTGTTTGCATAACCATGCATTTCTGGATGCAGCATTCTTCATCTGCTGGGAATGTAGCTTCGAATGGAACTTTACCTTCCGAATCAGCAGATGATGACTTGCCTAGTGTCATGACGTGTGCTAATTACTTGAAGCTTCCGCCTTACTCTACAAAGGTACTAATATCCTGTGCTGACGTTATCTCGGTAAATGCTGGACCTGGAAAACTGACCTTTTTCTTTTCCTAATAAAACAGGAAATAATGTTCGAGAAACTACTCTATGCCATCAATGAAGGGCAGGGATCTTTTGATTTGTCATGAGCTTTGACTAATTGATCAGAATTGTGTATAGTTGTAATGATGAGAAACTACTCTATGCCATCCATACTCTCACCATCCAAACTCATTCTGAACCAAAATCTGAAATGGAGAAGTTGCAACTTTCCCACCCAATAATGGTTTCTTTCCGGCACCCACAATTAACCCCCCGGCGTCAGCAAAAGGTCAGTTCCTAAAATTTTTGTGGAGGCTGTCTGACGAAGTTATAGATGGAGGACATGATTGGATCTGTGAGATGCTAAATTTCCCATATGTTATATTTTAGTTTCAGTCTCCAAGATCGATGCCAAATTTGCTTTTCTTGGCTAAATGCGGCCATCATTAATAGGATTTTTCTCTGTTTGGTTCCTTGAAACATCAGATAAATTTTTTGCTTCAGTGTTGCTTTTTTTCATGCTGTAAAGAGGGAAATATTACAAAGCACTTAGTTTGGCTGATGCTAATGCTTGTAAATAAATAGGAATCTTCAAAACAAATTTTCCCTCCTTGCTTATTGCCATGTATCCTAAATCTCTCTGAACTATAGTTGGTATCCATGCAATATTCATGTCAAATAGGGTTCATAGTGTATAGGACAGGCCTGGCTGGCTTCGCAATGGCAATCCGAATGATGTAGTCTTGGTTTAATTTTTAAAAACAGTCTTTTTGATATTGAGTTTATTAATTTTATAGATTAAAATAACATCACTTTTTAAAGAGGTCTGAGGGGGGCTTCAAATTGATCTCAAGGTTTCAACTAAGAGGAGCAAAGTATGTAAAGGACTTGAATTGGAATTTGCTGGCTTAGATGACGGAGGAGCAAAGCAAGAAAAGAAACTGATTAGAAGTGTGAAACCTTGATAAGAGAATAGCAAAGCATGAAAAGAAATTGAAGAGTACAACAGCTTGCATGCCATCAGATGATGCTTATCCTGTCATCAAGGTTCAAAAAATTGTTTTTAATTATCGAAAAAATTAAAATTTAATTTAAAAAATTGTTAAAAAATTAATTAATTAATTTTAATTTACAAAAATTGATTAATTTATTAAATTGAATGTTTAATTGGTAAATTGGTTGGTTTTTAGCAATAAAGATAATTAAAGTAAATCAAACCAAAAATTAAAAATTGAGTAGAAAATAAGTTAGTTGAGATTTTTATAATTGAACTGGTCAAGCTGATTTGATTAAAATGTAATCAAAATCTAAAAATTACCGGTAATTTTTAAAACAATTGATGTATATTTAATTTAGAATCTTTAAGATGGTTGAGGATTAGTAAATATTACTTGTTCTCCAATTGTGTACATGTACACAATATTTTTAGTAAATAATTCGTGAAAATTGGTAAATTAATTTATTTGATTTTAATAGTAATTTATTGTTACTACTTAAAATTCAAAAAGATATTTAAACTTTATTCCTTTAATTGTTCAAAAAGAAAATGTAATAAGAATATTATTATAATCATTTAAAATATTAAATGTGAATTTAACCTTAATATTATAAATATAATTACATTTATTTTGGAGTTTTTTATAAAAGTTTTATCACGATACTCCCACATACATATTTGCTGATAGTACTCAAAGAATTAGGTTAACTGAGACTTATCTCTTCTAAACAAAAGATCTTGCTTTGCTTATAATAATTGAGCCTTAGATCGGTCTAGATTTGGGCCTGACCTATGAATCCATCCGTTGAAAACACCTGAATCTAGTCTCATTGGTCAGCCCATTGCCATCCTTAGTTTTAAAGGAGAGTAATTTCAAACATTATAATGTTAGAGTTTTTTTATCATTTTATTAATAATATATTATCAAAAATTATTTTATTTATATTATATTATATTATTTAATTGTATTCAAATGTTTTGATTTTCTCTATACAATATAATCATTTACCATAATTTCCCTTTTTGTTATATCTACAAATTACTAAGACTTATTAATTTAATATAAATATTAATAATGGATAATTAATTACTACAATAACATGATATTAATTATATGTTCATATTGTTTAGAATAATAATCTTATATTATATAATTAATTAATTAATCTAAATAAAATATAAAAAATGAAAATAAAACTGAAAACAACAGTTCAGCCATTTTCATCCATTTTCATGTATATGCTAATATTATCCAAATTTCATGATATGAACACCAACTACTATTTGATTCTGCCAAATCCGGGCTTCCAAAACTTGTGATGAATGTAAATTTTTAGGAACTAATCTGTTAGGAATTATGACTATTGAGTCTTGAGATTGCATAAATTCTCAGATAAAAGTTTCTGCAAATCCTGTTCTGAGATTTTTTCAGGAAAATAAACCAAAGGGTTTAAGGAATGTGAAGTGTGCATGGAGAAGCTACTTTGGAAGAACTCCACTTATGAATTAATGGAAGAAGTACATATGAAAGAGATTGCAAATACATGAGTTTGAGTCCTAAAAATGAAAATCCTGAAAGCTCAAGCAATGGCCTATTCAAACTCACTGATTGCAATCAATAATACTTTGTTCTTTGTGTCTGTAATTTGATGGCTTCTATTTGACCCTATCCGCATTTCACTTGAATTGCCAATGTCTTTTTCACATCTGGGCAGGCATCATTCTCCTTCATGAAAAGTTCTTTCTCCATGGGAATGTCACAGGCAACTTTTCCCAAACAAAGCTGCAAGAAGATATGACGGTTATGTATATGAAAAGTGGAAGCAGTTGCAGAGTTGATGTCAGGAGATTAAGAGAAGAAAAAGAGCAGTGTCAGGAATCAGGATGATGTACCTGTTCAACAACCTGCTTGGAGATAGGTGAATTGCAGTTTCCAAGTTTGAGATCTCCACAAGAGCCAAAAGGGTCACCAAAGCTGGCAAATTCAACAGCTTCGATCTTTTTGCTGTCAGGGCATTTCAAGTGAGCTCCTGGTTTGGCATCATCCACCACAGTCCTGAATTTGTTATCCTTTCTTTCCCAGGACTTCACGCTCGGTACATGATCGTCTGTAATGATGCTACATATTGTGTCTCTGTTGACTGTCATGATCTCAACATCACCAATGCTTGCTGATTCTTCCTCCAAAATGACCATCAGATTGTCTTTTGGCTTAATGTATGATCTTGGAATATGATACCTGACAAAATGCATATGTTCATGAAAATTTATAGATTTCAAACGCAGAATCTGAATACCATTTTCTGCCTAAACATAAAATGGTCATTTTCCTTACTCGATTTGCGTGGGTTGTCCTAGCGGCGAGACGTAAGACAACCAGTATCGACCTATGCTCTTACCATTGACCCAAATCATGCCCTTTTTCATACCAGTCATTTTAACAGCAACAGGGCTTTTCCCTTCAGGCTCATCAAAGAATGTCTGCAACAACCGAAAACATTGGTCATTTAAAGGTAAGTACCCCACCAGCTTAAATTAAGCAATATAGCTCAAGAGCTTTTTGAAACCAAGAATGTTTCTTCTTATGATTACCTTGTACCATGTCATTGGAGGTCCTTCTTTCTCCACCTTTTTCCATTGTACCCTCTTCAATCCTTCCTCTGTGTACAACTTATCCTTCTCTCCATTCAACCCAACCTACAAGTTCTGTGTGAATTAGCCATCTTTGGTCTTGTATTCTTAAAAATGTCAATTCCTGACAGAACCTCAGGTGTAAGTTCATTCAATACCTGATGTCCCCAACCATTCATTGACATATCAAGTGTTCCTGTATTCAAACCTAAAATAGCAACACCTTTAGGCCCGGCAAACCTATGCTCCATATAGGCTCCACTATCCTTCATTAATTGAAAAAGAAAAAATGCCATATGAGAAACAACTTTAAGATATATAATCAAAGTCCCAAAGTATGTTACTTTTGATATCAGCTCCTTACAGGAAGGCCAACAAGATTGCCCAACAGGGTGATGGTGTTGACCCCAGGCTTCAAGGTGACAGGATGTTGGAGGACAAAACTCTTCTCAACTTGGCTTCCATGTGCAGATCCTGAAAACATTGTTGTAACTATGAACTTGGAAAAAGTCCTGTAACTTGTGCTATAAACGAATGTTGCACACAACTTTTACATTACAAGGTGGTGTGTCTTACCAATGAATACCCCATTTACAAAAGCAAGCATGGCATGGCCAAGACTTGCAACCCTCAAAACTGGAAGAATATCTTTCCTCAGTGACAGGTCACGGGAATTTATCACAATTCTGTTATGAAAATCAGAAAAGCATGTCTAAGTTTTATAGCATTAGAATCAAGGAAGTAACCCTTTTCTGTATTCATCCAGCAGATGATAGAAAGATTGTGAAAAAGATCAGACCACCAGTGGAAGCATGCTTAAACTGTATATATACTTACGTTGTGGTGTACCATGCATAGTCAGTTTGATCTTTGGTCAAGCTATAGAGCTCCAATGGGGTCTTGGACGTCACTGGAAGTTGGCTTGGTATAGTCTCGGACCACATCTCCCATTGAAGATTCTTATTTGCATTCTCAGAACGAACAAAGTTTCTTGAATTGTGTTGTGACACAATCTGTTTCACATAACTCAGCATTAACATCTTCTATTGCATCCATATAACGTAATAACAAACAAATACAAAGAAAGTAATCGTGGGATTACCGTCATAGTATTGAAAACCACAGTCTTGCAATCAGGAAGGATGCTAATCGAACGAAGCGGCAGGTAGAATTCCTCACCTCGGAACTTAACAGTGTGTGCTATTCTGCTGTTGTTGTTAGTCAAGAAAGCAGCACATTCTTTTGATCCTGGAATCTCAAACCAACGAGCCTGCACAGGAGATAGATAAACATAAGTATCTATAGTTGATAAGGAGCTTGTGAAATGGCAGTATCAGAAGTTTATCAGATGCGCACTTCAACATCTGGGCTCAATCTTGCAACACCAGGAGTCCCCCAAAGCAGAGGCTTTCTGCAGAGATTTATTGACCTATGCAAGTCCTTGAGGTGACCATATTTTGGTTGCCTCTCTAAGCCTATAATTTATGGAAAAAATTCAGTTAGAGCTCTAAAAGGACTCAACCTTCTTGCATCATTTCAAATCATATGTTTATACTCACCGAATTCGTCTAGAGGAGCTTCATCATAGTATCGTGTTGTTATGAACGACGCAGCAGTTCTATCAAGGTTTGTTCCACCATGGTACTGCAGAGCCAGAAATGATTACTATGTCCTTCTCCAAGAAATAGTGGAAGAAGGTAAACAGGTTGAAATATTTTCTTACCATATAGTAGTTTACTAGACTTCCATTCTTTGAGAACCAGCGAGCAACTGAAAATGCTGTATCTTCAGCTGATCTCTGAGAAGGAGGATCCCCAAACACTCTAAACCTGAAACGATGAAACAAGCATCGGAATTGTTGGCCTGAGACAGGAATTTTGCAATGACAATATGCATTTGTCTTATACTCACTGAGCAGTCCAGTTTTCAGTCCATAGATAAGGCTTGTTGGGTGCATTGGGGCCTGTGAAGGTATCTCCGCAGTGTCTTCCATTGCATGTGTTGATCTGCACAGAAAGTATCCTCGTTTGGTGGATAAAACCATATAGCAGATAGAGGATTTGTGTGATCCTATTGTAAGTTTTTCTTTGTTCATCAATGTCTCCTTAAAAATATGTTTACAAAAGCTTACCACAGCGCCAGGAGCATCCTTCTGCTTGCACATGGTCCATGGCACTCCTGTTTGCATATTCAAAGCCATGTTTCCTGCCCACTGAACATATGAATCTCCCAAATGTCTGTATGCCAATTGGATGGTGTTGTACTCGTTTTCAATCTGTAACAATAAGAAGTAAGAATCAGTTGACATTAATTCACTACTGAAACTTTTGAACCGGTAAACACCACTTTAGAGCTCAAACCTGACTCAAAATTATGGGGCCTCCTTGTGAAGCATATAGCTTCGCAGCTTTCATCTTCTCAACAACCATTCTCACATACTTCTCCATATGGAACTGCAAAATGTCACATCTTTAATCTCTGATCGAGTTATTATGCGGTGCAGTCGCAATTACAGCAAATCGCACTAACGATCTATATACAGAAACCGCAATTTAAAACAATTTCCTTCCAAAGAACAAGGATCGAACATCCTTACCTTGTATGGTGCGTTATCAGACCGGAAAATGATGCCAGGGACTTCTCTTAACCAGTATGGGAACCCTCTACAAGATTCACCATTAGAAACAAAATGTGAGAGACAGATTCAAGATACCAGATTACAGATTACAGAAGCAGTTAAAAAGAACTTCTCTCTTATTTCTTCCATGTTCTTACGTAGATTCAACAGAAAGCGTTCATCGAGTGGATTAACAAAACGATCAAATGAATCTTACCCATGGTTCCACTCTGCCTGGATGAATGGTCCAAGCCGTAGATACACATGCAGTCCATGCTCACCGGCCATCTTGATGAACTTCACAACGTCATAGTTCCCTTCAAAATTGAACTGCAAATGGCAAAATTCAATTGAGTACTACACTACCCTCCATAAATCTCCAATCTTCTTGCTACATATCTAAAGTTCATGTACACGATACCTGACCCTGCAAAGGCTCATGAATGTTCCAAAACACATAAGTTTGGATCACATTCAAACCTCCACGCTTAGCCTTGTAAAGCAGGTCCGGCCACATCTGGATCCAGATGAACAAATAAACCATTAGTTCATTGAAACAAAACCAATCCCATGTCGTTCAATCAAAAACTTTATGTGCATTACATCTGGAGTACTACGAGGGTAATGAATTGACCCAGAAAACAAAAGCTCTCTCTGCCCATTGATGATCAATGACCTTGCATCATAAGTAACACCTGTAGGTTTATCATCAGCAATGGCAGAAGAAACAAAGAGTAAAGGAATGAGGCTAATGATTAAAAATGAAAGATCGCTTCTTGTTAAGACCATCTTCACTAAACTCTCTCTATGTTGCTAGTAACTCATCAAACAAGAACACAAATTATTTTCAAAGGACGCTAATGTGGTAAATAAAGCTAATATATTTGAGCTGAAGTTAGGGGGTCTCCTCTCTAAGGAGGCACTCAAACTACCGCTGAAAATGGAGTCCAGCTCGGAATCAGTTCTATAAAGGAAACATCAAAGGTCAATTCAGGGTCTTGGAGTTGGAGCAAAACTCGGGCCATTACTGTTTCTAGCATTCTTGTTCAAGCAACTTGGTCACCATCTTCATTTACTATTCCTGGAAGAGAGAAACAAGCCATAGTTAACGTGTAAGACTCAAAAAACTGTTGTGATTCTTAGCTCTTTAGCTCGTATGATTCGGACACTGACTTGCTATTTTTATAGTTTCTCTACTAACTAAACCATTGGAACTTAGATAGAGCATGTAACTCACGTTCTAGATATGTTCTGTTTTAGACAACCAATGAATAAGTACCCGCGAAGTTTAACTGATTTAACGGTCTTTTTGCCACCTTTAACAAACTCAAAACGTCGAGATGATCTTTCCAAACAAGAACTTCACCTCTAGGCTCTATTGTTTTGGAATTTATTCATACTCATATAAATCAATTCTTTGATACTTATTAAATAAATCAAAATTAAAAAAAAATCGAACCTCATCACCAATTAAATAATAAAAAATTTGAATAGACTAATTTTTTAATACAATTTTTAATTTTTTAATTCGATTTAGTTTAATAATCTTTATAGTTAAAAATTGATCGATTAATTAATTAATTGGTCAATTTTAATAATCTAATCAATTTTTATATGTAAAAAATGATTAATTTGATTTTACAAGCTCCTTTTTCAATTTACCTCTTACTTTTTTTATGGATAAAAATAGTCTTTTTGAATTATTTATCAAATTCTTTAATTTTATTCAATTTTTAATAAATTTTATGACTTTCTAACAACAATTGAACCTTTTAAACTATAAATTTCTATTTTACAAGTTTAATTTCAGCCTAGTTTTAATATACTGGAATAAATTATAAGGTCAAATATATGGAATTAGAGTGGTTTGATACTTTTTTTCAATTATTCTATTTTAAAAATGATCACTTTATTAAAATAACACTAATTTAATTTAATTTTTAAAATATTTAATCCAAAATAAAGTTTTTTTGGTTATTTATATTAAAATAACGTCCTTTTTTAACAACAATTAGAACTTAGAGAATTATAGAATCTAAATTTAAAAAATATTTTGAATTTGAGTTTAAAAATTAAATTAATTAATAAGTTATTTTTTTATGACCATAAAATCACTGGTTTAAGTTATGAAAATAGTCTATTTGTAAAAATATAAAGGGAAGATTGTATACATTAAATGTTATTATATTATATTGTTAATAACTTTATATCTTATAAAATATGATTTGTTATGAATTATGTTTATTATTTTGTATAATAATGTAAGAGAATATATTTTATTTTAAAATAAGTTTATATATTTATTTTACTTTAATAAATTATTTATATTATATATAATTAATAAATTTTAAAATATGAACTTATCGTTTCTCTATTTAAAAATGTAAATAATTATAATAAGAACTTTAAAAAACGAATTGGAGCTTAAATTTTTTAAATAATTTAGGTTTTTTAATTGAAATTCCAAAATAAATTCTTAGTGAAAACGTCACCGTTTCTAGCGATATGCTGTCATTTTGTTTTCCCTCCAGAAGTTTCAGCTTTCCCTCCGCTTTCGCAACAAAACTAAAACCCTCTTGTCTTCATGGAGATGGAGTCTCGTACACTAATGTCGACCCACGAAGAGGACCTCGATCTTCTCCTCTCTCTCCAAGAACATGTTTCAGAAACCCCTCCTGGTTCTCCAGGTATTTATACAGATGGGTCTTTGTTGCTATAAGTACCTGCAGTTCTCCATCTTTTCTCTTGTTGTTGGTGTTTTCTTTTTCCTTTTTTTTTTGGGGATAAAATCGTCAGTTTTGTGCCTTTTTGTCTTCTTTTGATGTACAATTCTGATCTGGGTATCTCTTAGTTTAATGTAAGTTCGTTCTCTAACAGTTCATGAGTCGTGTATTGTACTTTAGTAGCATAATCGTAAGTTGGAACATTTACTTACCAGAAAAAAAAAATCTTATGTTGGAGCATTGAGTAATATTTTCATGAAAGTTAATCTAAAGTTTGCTACTGTCTTAGGTATAATGTTAATCTGGGTCTTTTTTTTTTTTGGTGTTGTGTCTTGATCTGGGTATCTCTCAGTTTCATGTAAGTTCGCTCTCTAATACTTCGTGAGAAAATAAAAAATCATACGTTGGAGCATTGAGCAACATTTTCATGGAAGTTCAATCTAAAGTTTTATAATTTCTGACTTCTTAGCTATAATGTTAATCAGGGTCTTCTTTTGTTTTCTTTTTTGATGAGTCTTGATCTGGGTATATATCCAGTTTCATATAATTTTACTCTGACAGTCTGTGTGTCGGTTGTTGTATGTTAGCAGCATAATCGTACATTTGGGGACTCATTGAAGCTTTTTGAGCGACAAATTCATAAAGTTTTCTACTTATAGTACTTCTTAGGCATAATGCTAATCTGGGAGCTTTTCATTTTTATTTTTCCGGATTTCCTCTGCAAGAGATTTTCGGAGTTTCTGTTTCCGTACATCAAAATTTGGGACTTACAAAATTAGCAATATGGTTTTTATGTCATTACAACTTACTATGGATTTGTTTTGTGTTTGGCATGATTATTCAGGATACTTGTCCGACGATAGATCACCCAGACGTAGAAAGCGGGGTGGTGATATGTCTGTCTTTAAAGACTCTGTTCGAGATTGCCTTCACTTTGAGCCAAAACTAGTCAAGCAAACGGAGAACCTTAATAGGTCAAAGAACCCGAATGACTCTAATGTGGAGAAGTACTCAGGTTTGAGAATAAGGTAACCTTTGAGCTCGATAAACGCTTTGTTCACTGTTAGGTTATGGGGTTGTTCACAAATTTGCTTCTATTTGTATTACTTTTCGCTAATGAAATATGGGTTTTTTGTGTCAGTTCATGGAATGTTCCCTGTTTATGATATTAGATTTGGTATGGTTGGACTAAATTTGCTTTTGAAGTACAAAATTATGCCAGTGATTCAATCTTACGGCCGCCGATTTTCCCTATTGAAGTATCCTTTAAAGCTCAATACTCCATAGTTGATCTTTTCATTTCAGATTTCTTGTTTTTTTTTCCAGGAATCAATTGGTTTCTCCTACAGAGCTCAGTGAGCGTTTCTCAGACATCCGTTTTGTTCGTTTACCATCTATGAAGTAATCTTTTAACTATTTCCATCTTTATTTTACTTATGGGGCATTGATTTTTTCAGTTAGTTCACTTGCTTATATGGATTGAGCGTGTCTTGACATAGAGTTTTATGAGCTTCTATCCAACATATAATTACAATGAGGCTTGTTTGGTTCTTTTCCTAGAAATTTATTGGCGGGAGACACTCTTTCGGGATGTTGGGCAACTGTTGGAGTGTTGACTGAGAAGGGGCATCCAAAGACTAGTTCTGCTGGCAAAAGCTATTGCATTTGGAAACTTGGATGTTTGGACGAAAATACTATTTCTGTTTTCTTGTTTGGAGATGCTTATCAACAGAACCGCAAAGAGCATGCTGGAACAGTTTTTGCCCTATTCAATTGTACTGTACGCAAGGACAATCTGGTAATGACTTGCTATCATCACTGAGTTAGAGCCTTCTTTTTTCTTTTTCCCCCTGTGTTTGCATTCATAAAGATTCTAACTCCTAGCATTTTGTTTTCAGAGTGGTTTTTCCTTGAGTTTGTTCTCTTCTAACCAAATATTGAAGATGGGCACTTCAATTGATTATGGAGTTTGCAAAGGAAAAAGGAAGGATGGGATGGCTTGTACAGTAGTCATAAATAAGTATGTTGCAGAACTTCTACAATTCATTTGCAACATTCTGGAGTAGGTGGCACAACAGTTTTCGCTAGGAGTTGCATAATATTAATATGATACACAAATTCTCAGCCCGTGTATATGTTTTTTGTTGATGATCCCAAAGGCATAATATGTGCTTTTTTCACTAGGGATTTTGTTGTCAATCAATGTCTCATTTGGACTTTTAAGGGGGTTCTGCTCTATCCTTTTTCTTTGCATTAGCCGCAATACAAGTAGCTTTATGACAAAAAGATCATATTAGCTTTTGCAAGGACTTCTTCAATAACATGTTGAATATTGGAATCTTGGCAATCTGAATTGAGTTGGTTTTTTGATTTCAGACGCCAAGGAATATATTGCAGATATCACAAATCAGTAAGAATCTTTTCCAGTTCTAGTATATCTTGTTTCTTGGGAGTTGCAAGAAGAAAGGGTATGAGAGACTGAGAGAGCTTGACCTTGTACCGAGCAAAAATGCTTGCTGCCATTTGTTTTCCTATCAATTTGTCTCTGACATCAACTTTCTTTGTTACCTGTTATCATTGTACAGAAAGCATCAGAGAGATTTTCCACAGTTCGAACAGAACTTAAGGGAGGGTAGGTGATCAACACAGTTTTGTCAATGGAAACTTACCTGCTTTTGTTCTTTAATTGTAGTTCCTCTCGGATGATACATCAAACTTGTTTTCCTAAAATCTCAGGAACTTGAGAACAGCCTTTCGGGATCCTCTGAAATCAGAAGGCATTTACTTGGTTGATCCACTAGGTGACAGAACAAACTCGAAGAAGCCCAAGCAGCCAGCAAAATTACTGTCTGTGGAAGGACTTAGAAGGGCCTTGAGGTTGGTCATACAAATTACAAAGCTACCACTGCTGTTGTGCAATTCTTGCTTGGCAATTGATTCTTGCATCTGATTTAACAGTAATGCAGATAAAGTGACAACTAATACACATTCACAGGGCATAAGATTCCTTAACAAAATCACAGGTTAGAGATGGTCAGCTATCTCTCTTATTGTTGTCTGTATGCCCGTGCAATATCATGATTTTGTATTGGCAGGTGAACAGAATTCAAAAGATTCAAAGAAAGTGTCTGCAACATCAAACCGATCAGTGACTGGCTCAGAAGATAGGTAAACATTCCTGTATTTGTTACAGATCACGTACCTGACATGCGATTGTGATTTCCAATCATGAATATTCATCTAATATTCCTCAGGAAATCATACACAATGAAGGTAGAACCATCAGTCCACGTGAATAAGGCAAAAAGAACGAAAACAGAACAGATGCCACATTCGGATGGAAAAATCAACCTGGGGATGGGCAAGATGATTGAACTTGAGATCTTTGGTTCAGATGAAGAATTGTGAGTCATAATTCTCCATCACCATGGTAGACAGAGCACAATATTCCCACATCTTGCCAATGATCAGGGAAGTGGCATCAGAATTTTTATGGATGACATCTCCAAAAGTCTACTAGAACACTGAGGTGAACTGATTATGGGTGAATATGAAGTTTCTAAGCCTTTGAAGATGCAGTCCACCACACAAGAATTTGAAATCAAAAAGCTTTCATGTTTATGTAGAGCGGTGAGTTCCATGATGTCCTGCTGGCTTCATTTTGGAGAAAATCTTCAAGCTTAGTCATTATTAATGACTAATCTTAACTTTGTTCCAAGCCATTTTAGAGTTAATGTTTGTCAAACAAAATTATCAAGAAAGTTCATAGAGATTAACCTATTAGGCAAAACTCACTGGCACTTAAAGTCAAGTATTTTAGATGATTGTTCTATCAAAGTTTTTGTTACATATAGCAATAGGATCCAGGTCTATTCAAAGTTTGGCCTTGAGGGCTAGCTTGAGTCTTGACTTGAAAAGTTCAAACGGATTGAATGTTTGATCAAAAGGATGTCATTTTGAGTAGCTTGTTTGGTTCAAGTTCGAGTTCAAACTCCATAGCGGAGGTCAATCTGGGTTTTTGGACTATATTTGAGCTCTGTGTTCCTTGGTTCAGCCCATTTGACCTATTTTCATACTTAGTTTTGGTGAAATGATGGTAACATGCTAATATTTTATATAATACTTTGTAGACTATTGTGCATATTTTGATATTTTATTCAATGTTCACTTGAATGATACAGCTTGTGATTCTACTAATATAATGACAAATTGTTACATCAGCTGTGATTAGTCATCACTAATGAAAGCAAATCTTGCATGGAAAGTGAAGGGTTAGGTATAGTCTTTGGCATATTGAAATCTGAGTTGTTACATTTCATTTTCCTCCTAGTTATATATAAAAGCAGACTTAACAATCACACTTAGGATTGGTGTGCTCTGTTTTATATATCACCAACCACATGAGAAAGCATAGTTGTTGGGTAGGTTATAACTAAATGGTCCATGTTTTGAAAGCATTAGATTGTGGTTGAGAAGTCAAAGAAGATATAATTAAAAAGCTCTCTCAATTACATGAGTAGGTGACCTAAAATGAACTTTTAATTAGTAAATGACCACATCAAGACTTTAAATTATAATTTGCAACTAATGTGTGATTACATAAATGTTACTATAAATATAATAAATTAATTTTTATAGACTTGAAATTACCTACAATATTATGGATGTAGCTATAGTATTATTATGCAATTTAAAATTCTATATTATAATTAATAATATTTCATAACATGGTTAGTATTTTAGCTCGAGTTTATTTCAATACAGCTTAAATAAATAATAAAAATAGAGTTGATCGGGTTTCAAATTAACTCCAAATTTGAGAGGATTTTTTAATTCAAACTGAAATAATGATATTTTATGTAAATTTTTATAAAATTTTAGATTATATATGAATAAAAAAAAGAGGTAATTCATTGCAAATCATAAAAAAAAACTTGTGGTGGTTAAAAGAGGAGGTTAAGCAAAGTTATTAGGGGCAGGGGTACTCAAAACCCATAATCATATCAAAAGATACCAAAAGTTGTTATGAGATTAATCATGTCATGTGATCCATTATAGTTGATGGTTGTTCAGTTTTCTCCATTTTTGGTCATGCTTTGGTGTCTCATATTGATTCCAATCAATTCATCATTTTCACTTACTTGTGAAGCCAATCACCACCAACTTTACTATTCTAAGAACAACTCATGAGTGATGGACCACAGGTCTTGCTAGGGATTTTGCTTTGATGGAACCAAAATTTGAACAAACCTTTGAAATTTTCATGAAGATTGGGAGTTTTCACTATTCAATTGAATTTGAAATTTCATGGTTTTGAAGTATTTATAAGTAAATTGGTTTGAGTATTTACATAAAATGTATATTTAAGGTAAATAAATTAGAAAAAATAAAAATTTAAATTAAACAGTTTATTTGAAAATACATAATTTGAATATAATAAAATTTAATTATCATAAGTATGCAATAAAAAAAGAAAACAAAAACAATAATTAAGAAAATGTTTTTAGGGTTAACATTTCTCATAGTTTGATTCTTTTATATTTTAGAAATTGTTATTAATTTTTTAAATATGATTTAAATTTTGTTAAGAACATAATTTTCAAATTGTGAATATAAAAAATAAAAAATAAATTAAAATTGTTATAATTAATGATTATTATGTAGAATAAATAATATTTTAAAATCCATAAAAATAAAAAATTTCAAGAAAATCTATCATAATATCTCCTTTTCTTATAAAATACGGGCATTATTTATCTATCTATGAAAATGAAGCATATATTTCCTTTATTTTCTAATTTCAAAAATTAAAATATTATGTAATTTAGATAAATATATATATGAAAATATATATCTTAAAAAAAAAAGCCATAGAACTTGGAGTCCTGAAATATAGGTAAACCATATATAGCTGTCTTAGAGCTGTCTTTCTCTTCCATCTTTTCATGAGCAACCCGCAAAATTTCTTGCTTCATTCGCTCCCTTAATTTGCTGACTTGGGGGTAAGGTGGAGGAGGTGAAAAGTTCACATTTTTCCCTCACTTGACTTGGGGGTAAGGTGGTGGAGGTGAAAAGTTCACATTTTTCCGTCACTTTCTGTTTGTTTCTCGAGAATTGAGAAGTGGGTCTTGCAGAAATTGTGCTGAAGAAGATAAAGAAGTGAAAAAGATGAGTGCTTCAAGATTCATAAAGTGTGTCACTGTCGGTGACGGTGCTGTGGGCAAGACTTGCATGCTCATTTCCTACACCAGCAACACTTTTCCTACTGTATGTATTGATCGCAAGTCTTGTTTTTTCCCCTTCCCTTTTGTGTGTGTGTTTGGTTCTTGAGAAAATGTGGGGTTATGCTGAAGTCAACGAAGGTTACTGCAATTTGTTGACTTGGATAGTGGGTGGTCGTGTGAATCTTGGAGCTTTTTGCTTGTCTCAAGGCAATATGTATATGCGAAAAGTAAATTACTTTTGGAAAGCTTCTTGCTTGCTGTCTCGAAATTCTTCATTTTTAAGTTGCATCACCTTCATTCTGATAACATGTTCTCGGGTTCTTTAAGTTGGAACCTTGTGTTTGGAAGTTAATTCTTAGTGGTTTGACGTTCTTGTCTCTACTTGGTGAAGTTTAAGGGGAAGAAACTTATGGGATTATCTCTGTTTCTTGTGTTTAGCTTTAACAAGATCAGAAAATCTTTACTTTTTTTTGTCTACCTAATTCAGGTGTTAAATTCTTGGGGATTATTTGTGTGAAGTTTCTTCATAATCTTGTAAAGCGGTAACAGTTGACATTCTTAGACGTGATCTCTGAACATTTAGTACTCGAGAAAGGAAGCTGTCATCTATGCTAAATGTTTTATCCTCATGCTAGGGAATTTTTGCAAGGGTGGGTAGTTTTTCTTTCTTAACTTGGCTAACCAAAATTCAACTGAAAGTTATAGCTTTTTAAGGTTTTGTGTAGCATTATTGAATGAATAAATGATCATAACTATTTGGTTATAGGGAGAGTTTATTGTTATGTTGCTTTTGTTCTTTCTTTCGAAAGGACTGGTATGCCTTTTCTCTTTTCATAAATAGATTCAAATTTGGCAGTGCATTTTACTATAACTATACTTGTTTTCAACTCCTGTGTAAGTAGACGAATTGAGGATAGGAATTTTATCTCTTTCGATTACCTGGCGTCTAGATTATTAAGCAAGAGCATGATCTATTTGCTTTAACTACTCTCCCTAAATTGAGTTAACTAGGACTCTTATCTATTTGGTTGCTGACAACTATTCAGTTGAGTTTTCTTGGTTTATTTCATATCATGTTTTTGGGTTGTAATGTATAAATCTACCATTAGTCAATTTAAAAAACTTTTCCAATTTTATTTAAACTGTAAGACATTCAGTTTTGTTAGAGAACACAATATCTTTCTTGTTGTTAAAGATGACGGCTTATATGAGATCTTTGGAATGAATTATACTTGAGACTAGATGACTGCAGCAGGGTATCTTTTGTGTTTTAGTAACTGTTTGCAGTGCATGCATGCCTCAGTTTTCTTTAATGCAATAAGCTGTTGCTATTAGCTTAATTCACCTGTCTAATATGGGACAATGATTTGAACATCATGAATTCTGTGTTTTTTACGATCTGCCATGATGCAGGACTATGTGCCAACTGTATTTGATAATTTCAGTGCAAATGTGGTTGTGGATGGGAGCACTGTCAATCTAGGATTGTGGGATACTGCTGGTAAGTCCATAGGACCATAGCCTGTAAGATCCCAATCTAATCTTGATTTTTGTGTAATGGACTTCTTGCATTTATTTTATGGAACAGGCCAAGAAGATTACAATAGGTTAAGACCTCTGAGCTATAGAGGAGCAGATGTTTTCCTGCTTGCTTTCTCTCTCATTAGCAAAGCGAGCTATGAAAATGTTGTGAAGAAAGTAAGATCAGTACTAAGTTTACAAGCTTCTTTTGTTCCTTTTTTAGACTGATGCTAATACAATGATGTACTGATGGATTTACTTTATGCTTATTTTGAATGGTCAGTGGATTCCGGAATTGAGGCATTATGCACCTGGTGTTCCTATTGTTCTTGTTGGGACCAAGCTTGGTTAGACTCTCCTCCCTTTTCCTAATTTCTGTGGTGTTTCTTTTGGGACTCTTTACTAGTTATAGATGGTGATTGAGATTTTAAGAATTGTTTATGATTGTCAAAACAGGAGCATATTTGAGCATCTTTGCCATTAATGATGGATATATCAGTATTGCATGATGAACTTAAATTTACGTTCAACAACAGGAACAAATTAATTAGACAAGTTTTTGATACCCTAATATTTACCAAAGGGTTCCTGAAATTCATTTCCAGGGTATAATTCTTGAGTTGAGTCGTCGTGGTCTTTGGCTGTGAGAGTAGAGAGTTAAGACAATAACAGATGACTCAAAAATCTCCTTATTAGTAGTTTGCACCTGCAGTTTGTGAAAGTTTCTGGAACACGTCTGTTGTATATACACTTAAATGGAGATCTGGTTTCTCAAATGGTTTCTTAACCTGAATAGTTACTGCTAGAGACTGCATGCAACTACTTTAGTTTAGATATCTGATTATTCCAATTGCTTGTCAACTATAGAATAAGTGAGTCGATTAAGCCCAAAAGTGACTGAGTTCTAATGGCAACTAAATATACTGCTTGTAGATCTTCGAGATGATAAGCAATACCTTTTAGATCATCCTGGTGCAATTCCCATTACCACGGATCAGGTGTCATTTCCTTTCCACTGATTCTGTTTTCTCACACATGTAGCTCAGAAGCATTGTCTTTCTTCTGCAAGAAAATAACGAATATTTCATACGTATATTTTTGCTTTTTGAAGGGAGAGGAGTTAAGAAAGATAATTGGTGCTCCTGTTTACATTGAATGTAGTTCTAAAACGCAGCAGGTACGTCATTTTATAATTCTTTTTATGAGCTTAAAGGAAAGCTGTATTGCTGACAGGATTCATTTCAACTTCCATTTTTTTCGATCTAGAATATTAAAGCTGTCTTTGATGCGGCCATTAAAGTGGTCCTCCAACCACCAAAGCAGAAGAAGAAAAAGAAGAGAAAGACACAAAAGGCCTGTTCCATACTGTGATTATGAAATGACGCTCTGTGAGGAAGTAGGAACATGACCAATTATGCGATCATCTGTTAGTCTCTAATTGCACCACCATATGGAGCAACAGAATGTGGTCTATAGTCTTTAGTGACAGAAGTAGAGAGAACTCTATAAGCATAAAGTTGCGCTCGTATGTTTATGTGTTTTGCATTCTGGGTTGAGTTACTAATCTGTAAATGAATGATTTCCTTCGTGTTTGTTAACATCACACCTTCATATATTAATAGAATGAGGAAATTTCTTTGGTAAGATACCGAATCAGTTTGTCGAGCATCATGAACCTGTTGTATGCACTTAAATGATCTTAATGCAAGCTTGGTTTGACGTTGGATCATCACCAATGATTTCAGTTGACACTTTCTGGCATGTGTTGCTTTGGTTATCAGAAACCAGGAAATCCAGGAGCAGTTGGGGAGACCAGGAATTAGTATCAGGTTTATGAACAAAGTTTGCATCTGTAAGAATATGATATCCATTGTCTATTTTAAGGATATTGCATGTCAATTTTTCTGTGGTGCGTTTCAAACTTCTCAGCTCCAAAACTTTTCTGGATTCTAAAACTTGATACTGTTCATGCACGCTAGCTAAGATCGAATATTTTCTTTTCAAGATGTAGATTTGTGTCTAGTGGTTTCCATCAATCAGAGAGCTGAAGGTGCCTGTTACATACACGTCCTAAAGGGTCTGTTCCAAAGATTAGATAAAATCAAATAAACGTTGGAACGTCACAAGTTCAGGCTGATTCAAACAACAATTCTGGTTCGGGTTTAGGAGAATCAAAAGAAAAAATGATTTTTCCATAGTGACGTGAAAGATGGAAAGAAATGGTTGACCTCGAAAAGAGAAAACTAAAAGAGGCAGGTAATGAATCTATACCTCATTGATCAACTGATTATGCAGGAGAAAAGTCTTTATGCCAAATCAAAAGGTTTCAATTTTTAAGTTTAATCAGAAAAATCTCTCTCAAATTGTTCCTTTCAAAACATTGTATTCTTTACTTGCTAACTTTTTCCTGGAATTTATACCATGTCCACTTTCAGTAGCGTAAAAAGAATTAGTGGACCTCTTTCATTTCTCTTCATCAGGACCACAAATTCCTCTATTAAATCCACCGTTGTCTTTCCTTATGAGGGTATCTTCCATATCTGGTTTTCTTGATTGCAGGTGCTATAATCTCTGAACCTTATCTAGCCAAATTTACCTGAATGGCTTCAAAGAGAATCCTGAAGGAGCTAAAGGACTTGCAAAGAGATCCTCCAACTTCATGTAGTGCAGGTAAATCATGAACATGAAGGCTCATAGTATGTCATCTTAGTAAAAGAATTTCTTACTGTGAAGGTTATGTGATCGTCTTATTCTTGAAATTCCAGGTCCTGTGGCTCAGGACATGTTTCACTGGCAGGCCACAATCATTGGTCCAAATGATAGTCCTTATGCTGGAGGTGTTTTCCTTGTCACCATCCATTTTCCTCCAGATTATCCTTTCAAACCTCCCAAGGTATAGCAGGAAACAGAACTAGGCTCTTTTCTGTATATTTTTTTTCTGAAGTTCATATCACAATACTCGTCTTGTATGTTGTGGTTTCCAGGTTGCCTTCAGGACCAGGGTTTTCCATCCCAATATAAATAGCAATGGCAATATCTGCCTGGACATTCTGAAAGAACAATGGAGTCCTGCACTGACCATATCCAAGGTTGTTACTTTGAAAAGGAATTTTATCGTGAAACTTTCAGGCACATTCCTCTTCATATTCATAGTCCTGAAATTTTATTCTCTTTCAGGTTTTACTCTCCATATGTTCACTGCTTACAGATCCAAATCCTGATGATCCACTTGTTCCAGAAATTGCTCATATGTGTAAGACTGACAAATTCAAGTATGAATCTACAGCTCGGAGCTGGACTCAAAAGTATGCCATGGGATAAAACCTGAAACAGACCTTGTCCTTTCTATCTTCTGATTTCAATTTTTTTCCGTCATCTGTAACTGGAGTTGCTAAACTTTTGTTACCTGAGCATCATCAGAGATGAATAAACAGCTAAAAAATTATAGCTTCTGTGTACTCCTGATAATTCTGCTATGCGTTTGGAATAAAATGGATACATTAAGATGATAACTGTTAATGGTTTTTTTCCCTGTGTAAAATAGCAAATCACCTGAAATTGAAAGGGAAAGCAACCACAAAAATTTCCAAATTGAGGATCGTCAATAGTTAAAAGTCTTTGAAGCAAAACAGTTCATATTACAACGGTTTGATGCCTGGAAGACCCAAAAAATGAATACTCATGGAAAGTTCTGTGATATTAAGAATCCTGACATTTTCCAGGAAAATCACATCCCATGTCTGGAAGATGGCTAGCCAATCTAAACTAATCTAAACAAGCATGTAGGCCTCTGGTTGGCCACCAGTATCTAGTCAATGACAAGATTCTGAGGAAATGGGTGACCAAATTTGATTTCAATCCTAGAAGTTTTGATGACCCAAGGTTAGATTAAGAATGTTGAATTCAAGTCCTCGAGTTCTGATCTTTTCATGGCAATATTAGGTTGGGTTGGAGGTGATTTGTTTGCCAATGTTGTTTGATTTAATTAGTTATACGCAGGAAGACCAAACAGAGTGGTTATCATTAGAATCGGTAAAAAGACACTGATGATCCAACTTGAAGACCGAGGGACCCGGCCTAACTGTGAACTGCAACAAGCAATATATTACAGCTTTAAATGGTGATGGATAAAAAGGCCTAGACCAGTTTGAAATCAACATATCAACCTTCATTTGACCGAGATCGAACCAAGATGTCTCATATATGTACTCATATACACAGCTTTGGACTAGGTTCAACTCAAAAGCCAGTCCTATAAACAGGCTTGGACTTTTTGAGTATACTTGAACAGGATCAAACTCATCCAAATCCAGATGAACACCATCATGAGTTTAGACTCAAATTTATCATTTTTTTTGTATCTTGAATTCAAAATTTAGGAGGTTTGGATCCTAACCACCTAATTGTCATCCCCAATCTTTGAAAGCATGAAAAAGTAATGATATACTTTAAACACAGAAGTGATGGTATTATCATATGCCAAGTAGATTTCTAGTACTATTCCCTAATATTCACTATGTACATAAATACATGTATATAATTCCAAAAGTTGGTACTGCATTTATGATTCACATTATTCTGGGAAAAGATTGTATGTAGGCCCATCTTGCAGCTCACTGTTATTCTCCTAATAAAAGGGTTTCTGAACATCACTTCAACAACAAACTAAAACATCAAACTCTCTGTATTAAATAACTTATCTTGCTTTTCTTATAAAAAACTGGAAGATCCTTGAAATTTTTATCAGGATGGAGAACAAACACTGCATCCCAAATGAATTTTCATGTACCTGCATCGGGTTTTGAGTCATCTGTAGGTAAAAAAAAAGGCCAGTCTGGCTCAGCCTATTGATGTCCATAGAAGAGACTAAGATTTCCTTAGATATCTTTAATTATATTACAAAAGGGTCACTTAATTCTTCTGCAGATTATAGCAACAAGCATCATGAGATGGTGACATTTTAACCAACATGCTATAACCCATAGAATCACAATACATTTAGTCTATGAACAAAAACCAAACCCAACCACCTTGGATTAGACGGCTAATTCTACAATCTAATTAAGCAAAAATGTGCAGAATGATTCATAAGATGTGGTTAGGGACTCCCTAAGAATTGTGAAGCATTAACATCTTGAGTTCTGAGTTTCTTAAGTTCTTTGAGTCTAAGCCATTAGTGATCATTTATATAGAACCCGTTGCTTGGCTTTAAATTGTTAGTTCGTCAAATAATTTATTCAAAATATGTAACTACTCTCTATGCAATTTGCAGTGTAACATGCTTCTGCTTTGAAATGTGTCTTGATCATCTTAGGGGTTTACCGAACAAGAACAAATTCTGATTAACAGTTTTGATCTGAAAACTAAAGGCTAACTAGAAAACCAAAATTTCCTTTTCTTTTCCTTAATCACAAAAACCTTTTTCTTAACCACATTTCGCGGGAATGCTCCTCCTTGCCGACACTCTGATTCTATCTTCTTGTCTTTTTTTGGTTTTTAGTACTCCTCTTCCTCTTCTTATCGTTTTCTAAGAGAACCCTTCTCTTTAAACCAACCATTATCCCTCCAAAGACGCATCTTTGAGTTCATCAATGGCCTCTTTAGCTCTGTTCTAGGATTAATTTGTGGTAAAGTTTGGCAGCAACTTCGTTTTTAATGCCTTCTGGACCTCTCATGTTAATGGTAAAAAGCTTTCAGGAACAAGCTTGCTTCTTTTTTCTGTTTGATGCATGATTCACCCATATTTCAACTCTTTCTCAGGCTCTTTTGGGTACTTATGTTGATTTTATTCATTGGTGGGAATGAGAATTCTGGTCAGATTGATATGAAGTTTACAAGTTCTTAATATGGTTGTGGGGTATTAGTCCATATAGGATTTTCTAATTCTAGATGGTCTAACCATGTTTTAGTTTCTTAATTGTACAGGTTGAAACATAATGGTCAGTTCAGGAAGTGGAGAGGCTGTTAAAGTTGCAGACTTTCTTCAATTCCTAGGAAGAGTGGAAGTTACAGTGATCAATCAAGAAGATGCTAGACGAGGAAGACGAAGCTAAGCTTATTGAAAAGAGGAATGTATCAATTGGGATACAAATTGACTAGCCATAGTAGAGAGCTGCTTAGCTGGGGCCTCCTGAAGGTGGCCGAAACTGGGAGATCGGGTCACTGCAATTCGAGTTTGTCTTAGTTCAGGTGGTCATTTCAGCATCCCATAAAATCAATTACTCATTGATATGTTGAGTTGAACATGTTTAATGTTTCTTGTTCAACGCCACTTTTTGATGCAGGATAGTCTTTGAAACTACAACCCTTGTTGCATAGTCAGAGGTATATGTATGGTGAACTTTCTTTCCTGAAGTAGGTTTTTGACTACATACTCACTTTCAGTTTCTCCTTCATTGAATGATTAGAAAATTAACAGGCTTTTGTGCCCTGAGAATCAGGTAAAGCTCACAAGTGAGATCAGGTTTTCGTCTGGAAGACTCTAGTTAGAGATGAAAAGAATCATTCCGCTGTAATGCTCCAAGGTATGCGAAGCTATTAGAGTGAAGGTCTGCATTGATCGTGTTTGTCTGTTCTCTTCTGCTTGAGCTCAGGAGATGTCATTTTCAGGAGTTGGGATTTAACAGCTAGGTATTGTGCTAAGAGATTGCCTCCAACTACTAATGTTTTGGCCATCCACAAGGAGAAAATCGTGTTCAGAAGGTTTAACCACAGCCAACTAACAGGTCTGGTATTTATGTTTGAAGCAAGACCATATTTTTCTGAGATCCTAAGGCAAAAATTTATATAATCTGCAGTTATGTCAGGCCTCAGGGGAGATCCAAAACCAAGTTTCAGTATAACTGAGAGTCCGACTTGCAAAGAAATCCAATCAGAGTTTGGTGATTCTGATGCAGGCACTGAAATGTCAGGTTTTGATGTAGAAACAAGAAATGGAAGAGAAGACTTGACAGATGAAAGTTCAAGCCTTGTGTGTACACATATGAAGAGACCAAGTTCTTCTTTTACAGGAGATAATTTGGATCACAAGCCTGGTTGGCCACTTCTCCGAGTAGCAAGTATTGATAGTCCAAAAGCACTGCAGTCTAAGCAATTGTCTGTTGTGCAGTGGGTCATGAACTTGCCAAATCGTTCCTCGTTGCGAAGACCTCGAAGTTTAGGTAGATTACTGGAGATGAACAATAGGATTAGTTTGTCAGGACTAGGTGAATCAGAAAGGGACGTGGAGATTCTGCTAAAAACAAACTCTTCAACTTGCAAATGGTTCAGTTATGAGATCCTGAAAGCTGCAACTTCTGATTTCTTTTCTGGTTTGTACCATGAAACGGTCATCTGACATAAGCCATTTACCCTTTTGATTGTGTCATCTGATGCAAGTGTAATCTCAATCTCAGGAAATTTGATTGGAAAAGGAGGATGCAACCGAGTGTATAAGGGGATTCTTCCAGATGGCAAGCTAGTGGCAGTAAAAACTCAGAAATCCTCACAAGCTGCTATAAAAAATTTTGCTCGGGAAGTTGATATCATCTCCTCATTGAAACACAGGCACATCAGTCCTCTTCTGGGGATCTGTCTTGTGGATACTGAACTCATCTCAGTTTATGACTTTCTTTCTAAAGGCAGCTTAGAGGAAAATCTTCATGGTAAAGGTCATTTAAGATGCATCTATGAACACTAATTTGAACAAACGTTGTTTGAAATGACGGCGATCTAACATTTCATAATAGGTTTCGGTGAAAACAAAGACAATTCTCAGTTACTGTCGTGGGAATTGAGATTCAAGATTGCCGTGAAAATTGCAGATGCCCTGAATTTCCTGCACAATGAATGTTCTCAGCCTGTTATTCACAGGGATATCAAGTCCTCAAATATTCTTCTCTCTGAAGAGTTTGAACCACAGGTACTCACCCAGACTAATGCAGAGGATAGTTAGGCCATTCTGAGAGTGAAATTAGTTACGAAGTTACAACATGACTTACAATTGTTTCTGAGTCACAGTTATCTGATTTCGGTCTGGCGATATGGGAACCATTAACTTCATCATTTGCAACTCAAGATGATGTTGTTGGAACGTTCGGCTATCTTGCTCCAGAGTACTTCATGTATGGGAAAGTCAGTGACAAGATTGATGTCTATGCCTTTGGAGTTGTTCTACTTGAATTACTATCAGGAAGAAGACCGATTGCTTCTTCGGAGTCTCCCAAGAATCAGCAGAGCTTGGTTATGTGGGTAAGAGCCTTTTCAGTGATTAGAATGTTCAACTATAGAAGTTCTGTGTCTCTTAACATTTAGTTTGGTGAGTTTAGGCAAAGCCAATAATAGAGAGTGGTAATGCAAGGAGCTTACTAGATCCAGATTTGGAAGGAAACATTGATGAGGTTCAGATGCAGAGAATGGTACTTGCAGCAACACTCTGCATCTCAAGATCTGCTAGCCGTCGTCCTAAAATGATCGAGGTTCCTTGATTGGAAAGAAATTCCAAGTTTATCATTTTTTATGTTCCTTTAACAGACCCCTTAACATTTAATTTTCAGATACTAAATCTTCTAAGGGAGGGTCATAGTGTTGAGAAATGGATGAACTCAAAGGATCCAGATCGTTCAGAAAGGCAAGTCGAGGAAGATGATGAAGTTTATCCGAATTCTAGTGCAGAGTTACATTTGAGTCTAGCTTTGCTTGATATTGATGATGATACCACATCTCTGAGTAGCTTGGAGAAAGGAAATCATATATGTTGGAGTCACTCCTCGGGCTTCGATTAGTTTTTCTCAACCTCTCATGAACACTTAGTCTGTCACCTGAGCAACTGTAAATGTAACTTGAAGTCATGTCTATAGTGATTTGGTGTGCATTTCAGTATGCAGGAATCAATGTCCAGAAAATAGAGAGGAAAGTTTTAGACTAAACAAACAAATGTAAGATTTTTTTGATTGGTAGGTGCAATTCTTGTATTTGCAGATAAATTCTGCAGCAAAAGACAAGCCTGCAAAAACCCTTCAAGCATAGTTATGATTATACTGTGATCATTAGCAAGATACAAAAGATGTTTTATTCAAATCATGACACTATACTTCAGCCATATCTGGTCCAGGTGCTCTCATGAACTTTGATCTGAAAGAGCCTCTCTAGATCTTCAGGTTCAGTAAGCATGATCTTCCTGACAGAAGGAACCCAATTCCCAGAAAATTGTTGATGTTCTGATACTTCTTCAGTTAAAGAAAACTTAACCCCTTTTTAGCATTTGGTAGTTCAATCATGCAATTCTCAGGTGTTGTTATGGATATGGACTGAGTTTCAGAGAGTAATTCTCCATCTTCAACCTCTAAATCTGTGTCTTCTGATTCCTGTGTTTCATCACAATTGTGCCTTTCAGGTTATATTTCTCCCTACTCCAAATTTTCAATTTCCTGCAGGATCTCTTCCTCCTCCAACTCTTTCTCTTCTTCTATTAATCACAATATTTAGATTTCCTGCAAGATTTCTTCCTGCTCTTCTCCTGATATCAAAATTTTAATTTCCTGCAGAATTTTCCTCTCCTCCAATTCGTCCTCTTCTTCTCCCTGTATCAAATTTTCAGTTTCCTGTAAGGTTTCTTCCTCCTCCAACTCTGCCCCTTACTGTATTATTAACAAATTTTCAATTTCTTGCAGCTTCTCCTGATATCAATTCTTTCATTGCCTGCAGGATCTTCTCTCCTCCGATTCTTCCTTTTCTTCTTTTGATAACAATTTTTCAATTTCCTACAGGATTTTTTACTCATCTTCTTCTCATATCAATTTTTAACAAATTTTCAATTTCTAGCAAGATTTCTTCCTACTCCGGTTGGACAATTTTGTCCTTTCTCATTATGTTGGACAACTATTAATTGTAATTTTCAGTTTTTCAATAACTTATCGGTTAAGTTATGTAATTTGATCTAGATAATGGTAATAAAGTAGCCCAATAAATGATCTAAATCAATTGATCGAAGTCCAGAAAGAAAATAAATCTCGATTAGTGTGGACCAGACTCATATCGAACTTGTGAAGAGAAAACTCAATATGTAAGCAATATATAAAAGTTAAGGTCTCTTGCAATTGCTCATATCATTTGCAAACATATGGATCCTCTAACCCGTTAAGAGCGCTTACGTATTGAGAAAGTTGTAGAAAGGCATTAAACGCATGTCAATGAACATTTTCCGTAAAGGTCCCGGGAGACTGGAGCTTGTTTTGCCCACGAACACAGCTTTGGAAGTCAAGATGGAACCAAAATTAGATATTCCGCATTTCCTTCGTTTTTAACCCTTTCATGAATGATCCGGGACACATAATAATGTCTATGTTACGTGTTACACATGGTATCAGGGTGGTTACATTATCGGGTTGTCGGAAATGAAGGTTTTTTTATTTTCATCCAATATTGTTTTCATCAATTTTTGATTAGTTTTTCGATTTTTTTGCATATATGATTACAAAGAAGTGATATACATAAAGTTTGCTATGAAAAACGAGTCAAAAAAAGGCCAAAAAGTGCGAAAAACCGGTCCCGGAATCATCGTAAATTGCCCTCCCTATCGGAGGGTGACTGCATGCGCCCGACGGTGCTACAATAACCACCCTAAGGCAGTTCATGTCCTCCCACGAGGTGACGGTCGCCATCCGTTCCGACACGCAGACGGCTGTGATTCCTTTTTCAATTTCCTGCAGGATTTCTTTTTCCTGATATCTCAGCTTTATGCACAATTTCTTCTTCTTCTTCTTCTTCTTCCGATGTCAAAATTTCAATTTCCTGCAGGATTTCTTCCTCTACTTCTTCTCCTAATATCATTTTCTTATTTTTCTGCAGGATCTCTTCCTCCAACTCTTCCTATTCTTCTCCTGACAACAATATTTGTTCTTCATATAGGATTTCTTCCTCCTCCAAGTTTCTCTTTTTCTGTTAATAACAATTTGTCAATTTTCTGCAAAATTTCTTCTTCTTCTTCTGTCAATAACAACTTGTCAATTTTCTGCAAAATTTCTGCTTCTTCTTCCTCTTCTGCTTCTTCTTCTTCTCCTGGTATCAATTTTTCAACTTTCTGCAGGAATTCCTCCTCCAACTCTTCCTCTGCTTCTCCTGACAACAATATTTTTTCTTCCTACAGGATTTCTTCCTCCTCCAAGTTTCTCTTTTTCTGTTAATAATAATTTGTCAATTTTCTGCAAGATTACTTCTTCTTCTTCTTCTACTTAAATCAAAATTTCAATTTTCTGCAGGAATTACGCCTCCAATTATCCATTTTCTTCTCCTGGTATCAATTTTTCAATTTCTTACAGGAGTTGTTCCTCCTCCAACTCTTCCTCTTCTTCTGTTGATAACACATTTTCAATTTCCTGCAGCCTTTCTTCCTCTTCTTCTGCTCCTGATATCAACTTTTCAATTTCCGGCAGAATTTCCCTCTGCTCCAATCCTTTATCTTCTTCTCCTGATATCAAATTTTCCACTTCCTGCAAGATTTATCCTTCCTCCTACTTTCTTCTGTTGCCAACAAGTTCCGGATTTTCTCCAGGATTTCTCCCACCAACTCCTCCTTTTCTTCTCCTGATCACAAAATTTGATCTAATTTCACTAAAATTGAGTTAAAGATACGTTTTTTCTGAATAATTAGAGTATAATTTGGACGGTAATAATAAAGAGGTTTATGGACATGTCATTCCCAAATAATGCTTTTTTTTTAATTTACATCGGAGTCCTCAGTTAACTATAAATTGATAACGATGGCGACCTCGTAAAAATTCGCTTCTCTTTTTGTGGAATCACTTTGAGTCTCTCTTTCATGGAATGTTCGTTCTTTAAGGGTTCCTTTTCAAAAGACACTTTACACTTTGCTTGCGTTATCTAGGGTTTTCAATTCCGAGCGCAATAACGGTTTTCTTTCACTGATACAGACACATAATCTATTCATCCAAGTGTTTCATTGATTTCCTGAAGTCGAATTCTGTTTCACCGAGGCAAGCTTCTAGTTCTTTTTATTCCGATTCTGAATGTTTTTTCTGGTTCCAACTTACACTTCCTTGTGTCTGGAAATTCTAAATTTTGTTTCTCGGGATCATTTTTGGATCTCAAGCGAATTTGGTAGAATCAATTGCCTGTTGGTTTGTTTATGATCGATGTACTAACTCTAAAACCCCCCTTTTTTTAGCAGCTAAGAAGTGAAATTATCATCTGGGTATTGCTAATTTCTTCCAAGATCTAGAATTTGGGTCGAATTATCATCTGGGTTGGTGTCAGAATCTGAATTTTGGTTCACCTTATGATGGACGACGGTGAGTTGGATTTGTCGAATCAAGAACTTTTTTCAAGTCCAAACATGAATGAAATGCCTACCAGTTATTCGATGGATAGCTTCCTTGAGGAACTATTTAAGGATGCTCATGCTTGTAGTCACACCCACACTTGCAATCCACCGGGTCCTGATTCATCCCATACACACACATGTTTTCATGTGCATACCAAAATTGTATCTACACCTTCTGATGAAAAGGCAGCTGATGATGATACTGCAGAGTCAACCGATAAGAAGTGCAAGAAACGTCCGATGGGGAACCGGGATGCGGTACGCAAGTACAGGGAGAAGAAGAAGGCTAGGGCTGCGTCTTTGGAGGATGAAGTTGCGAAATTGAGAGCTTTGAACCAGCAATTGCTGAAGAGGTTGCAGGGGCAGGCTGCATTGGAGGCAGAGATTGCTAGGCTCAAGTGTTTGCTTGTGGATATCCGGGGAAGAATCGAAGGCGAGATTGGATCTTTTCCGTATCAGAAACCCATTAATAACATGAATTTGGCTAATCCAAATCTTCCTGAAGATGCTCATGTAATGAATCCATGTAATATGCAATGTGATGACCAGGTCTATTGCGAAGATGCGGCATTGAATGGACAGGGATTCAGTAGTTGTCAGTTTGAGAATCTCAATTGTATGACAACTCAGAACGAACTCACGAAGGAGACAACTCAGAACATACTCACGAAGGAGCTCCCTGGTTGTGGACTAGGGAATGTAATAAAAAATGGCAGCTCTTCAGGAGCGAATAATCGGAAAGGTATACTGTAAAATCTTAATTCTGTAGAACATCTTCACAATAATGAATTTCCAGATTCAATTAGCATATTGAAATTGAACAGTGCCGGTGAAATAGATCATATGTTTCATTTAACTTCAAGCATGCAGATTTTGACTTAACAAAATGCCTCCTCATTCTAAATGTATTCTTTTCAAATATCTTACATGCTTTCATCTGTTATTTCAATCCTTGTCCAATCACTTGTTTGAAACTTCTCTCTCTGTCTGTTCCTATGAATGGGTTCCATGGGGAACAATGTATGATCTTTATAGTCGTCTTAAGTATATTTAATCCTAGTTTTTCAAAAAAAAAAAGTATCTTTAATCCTATAAGTTGTCAATGATAATTGCAAGAAACTTCTTAGACTTCCTTCTCGCATTCTGTCAACCTAATCATATTCTTGGATCTTGTTCCTGAGATTTTTCAATATTTTGACATTAGGCTAACCGGGTTTCATCCATCCATAGGATGTAGAACTTTAACTGAATCCACCTACAGGTTTGATTGGTAACATGCAACAATCCTGCAATTCACATGAAGAATGTGCTGAAAGTGGTGCATTTCTCTTGTTGCCAAGATGCTAGAGAGTGGCTTTTAGAACCTATTGCTCTTCTTCTTCACTGAGTTGTTCATCCCCCTTTACCATCATCTGCATATTTTGGGGTTTGCAACAGCTGATTGTAAATTTATAACTCTTTCTGTGTGTTATTTCTGTAGGAGGGGCTCGTGCAGCAAGAGCTGGCTGAGCATTCATCTCTTCGCTTTTTGTAGATTGGAATTGGGTCTTAGAGTTGCATATCCAGCTTGAGGTATTGCATTAATCCCAAATTTAACTAGCTATAGGATATGTGGACTATATTTGTAAAGCTAATGAACCTCTAGCTGGTATGAGATGGGTATCATAGGAGATCAACTTCACCCTTTTGTTTGAAGCTCGACCTAAATTTACTGAGCTTTTGATTTCTATATCATTATGTACAGAATTGTGCTTAGTTGCTAGAGTTGCTGTCCAGTGGATGTCCTTACTTCTCCTTTTGTTGTGGCCGTGTTTAAGAAATTGCTTTTCCTGATCTAAGAATTATAAATTCTTGTTTGTTGGATAGGATGGGACATTATTGATGTGAAGGAGTATTTTTGTAGTGCGATTGAACAAAATGTCGTCATTTTAATTGAACAAATCGGTCCTCCCACAACCAGTCTAGTCCAAAATCAATAGGCAAAACCAAAGTTGACAGGACTTTCTAACTGAACAGATACCACGTCCTAAACACGACAGGACATGATCAACTCAAAGTGTCGATAGTTTATAGTTCTTTGGTATAAGCAAGTCAGAGCAACAGTATGGTTGAGACTAGAAGAAAGTTCCTTAGTATTAAAATCAAGAAAAGCTAATCAAATTAGTTAAATCACTCTCACATGCAAAGACACGTTCTACTTCCTCTGATCTTAAGTAGAGGATAGAAATTATAAATCACAAGCGGCTCACCATTCACAAGTAGCTAAACCAGTTCAACTGCAAGGACAGAAACAAGGCAAAGAACCTAACGTCAGAGATGGTACAAAATGTATGACTTAGATTAGTACATTGTCAGAGCAGCTCGTTGAATAAGGCCAGAGATTCATATGCACAGAACAGGAAATGAGGCCGTCTTGATTGGAATCATTCATCAGCAGTTAGAATATCATCCTCGTCACGATATATGCTCTCAGCCATTTGCCACACCTGAAGGCTGTTGTCGTCAGCTACGCTTGAAATGACCCATGGCTCATTTTTGTTCCATGAGAAGTCTGAAATCTTTGCCTTGTGACCTCCATGAGAGAATAGCAGTTCAGGAGGGCCATCGTCAGCATCTAATTCCAATTGCTCCTCCCCAACCCTGACAGTATTTTTCACCCCAGTAAGACTAGATTGAATTGTACTCTGGCAGACTCTTGTAAATAAGATTCTTCAAAATGCAAAGAACAATAAATGCAAACAATCGAATCACAATCGTTACTTTTAGCACAGGCCTCAACTACAAACTCAAAAGTCAATGTTTCATTGTTAGCATCCTATTCTACTTGGAACACTTCTTCTCTGTGTTACACTAAGTGGTTAAAAATTCCACAAGAAAAATCCATGATGGTCTAAAAGAGAAGACAAATTTAAGCTCGTTCAAATGATTAACAAGCATACCTGTTCAGGTCCCAAACATTCAACCTTCTGTCATCAGCAGAAGAAGCTAGCACAGTCTCATGATTAGGATCCCATTCTACGTGGAACACCTCTTCTCTGTAATAAACAAAATATGCTCGTAACTTGCCTTAAAACAATACACAAGAACAGTTGCAGATCAAGTGCTAAAATATTTGCATGCAAGAGGGGAGGCACATACGTGTGACCACCCAATACATGAAGTGGCACTGACAGTTTCCGCATATCAAACAGATTAACAGTAGTGTCTGACGAGGCTGTAGCCAGAATCCATTCATTGTAGGGATTGAATGATAGGTAGTTAACCTAAAGAACAAAGAAACACATGTCAGTGAGAAAACGTTTGATGAGTAGTAAGACAGTGTAAGCCAGATGATCGAAAGACAGAGAACTAGGTCTCGTCTTTTAAGCAGTGATTTAGAACACCAATCCCTCGATGCAAAGCCATACTTAAATAATTTACTTCTTTATTCTTAGCATATGTTTACTCAATTTGTGTCCAATGTACAATTTGTCAGAGATCTTGCACATTCAAGTTTGATTGCCTACTCCACCTCTTTCTCATGAGCTTTAACAGAATGTTGGCTTTGATTTGTCCGCAAATCCCAGATTATTAAGCGACAATCATCCCCAACAGACCCAAATAAATTCTCGTTCTTCAAATGCCATGACACATCTCCGACCACACTCTCATGAGCCTACAGAAATTCCAACTCCGAAAATCAGTCATTACATACGCAATGGTTGAAAAGTTCAACATCAGACATTGCCAAATTAAAAGTGAGGTCTTGGGATTACCTCAAAAATGTGCATTGCATCAAGCGCTTTACCCTGAGCTGAAGCAGACACATCCCACAAACATATCTTATGATCATGTGAACCACTCACAAGATACCCCTGCTTAAAGGGGTTCCAAGATAAACCATAACCCTCTTTATCATGACCCCTCAGCCTCAGCTCAGGATCACAACCTTCTTGCTTTTTCTCTTCCTGCTTCAAAGTATCAAACACGTAAACCTCACAATCACTAGTCTTTGCACCAATAATTGCTGGGTTCTGCGGCATACACCGTGCCTTATTCACCTCTCCATCAACTCGTATCTTTTGAGTTATTTCCACCTAGAAAACAACCAAACCCTTGTCAATTAACACTAAATAACCAAGTAATCATCTTTCTAAAAGTTAGGGAAAAGGTAGCATTTTCTCGGTCAGTAATATCATCGAACACTTCGAACCCACAAACCATCTTCAGAAAATCAACCATAATAATCATATTTTTAACAAAACTAAGAACAAAAGTAGCATTTTCAGATTTCCAACGGACACATTTGTCGAAATTCCACAAAGAACTCACCTTGGGAATCATAGAATTTTCAGATTTCCCATCAACCCCAAATTCCGCAGCGCCGATGGGAAGCACAGCATCTGCGAGCATGAGGAAGTTAGGAAAGTCGTCGGAGGTGTGGGTGCCGAGCACGAGCCGGTGAACGGCGAAAGAGTGAGGGTCGTCGGAGCATGGAATGGGAGCGGAGATTGGAACCCAGTGGACGGTTAGAGACGGCCATTCGAGCGGGTGAGAGACGACAAGATCGTAGAGGAACGGCGTGTTCTTCTTCCACACACTGAACTCCTCTTCAAGCTGCTCTGGACCCACTTCTTGTTCCTCAGTTGACGCCATTTCCGTGATCCGTAGAAGGGTTTCGTGATTCGCGTTATTGGGAATCTATTGAGAAGCGAAAGATTGGGAATTTCAATAGCTGCCTCGTTCCTTGACGCTGGTCCTTGGCGCTACTCTTTGTGCTCGAGGTCCCTCGTTTCCCGCCAAAAGACAAAGAACATATGGGTCGTGAAGCCTGAGAATTAGTTAAATGTCATCCGTACGGCCCAATTAAAAACTGGCATATTTCCATAATTTAGAATTTTATATAAAAATGATAAAAAAGATCCTACTAGATTCAATTTAGGGATGCCAATTCAGCATAAGCCTGACCCGATCAGTCCGATCCAAAATTAACAGATCAAGCTTGAGTTGATTGAGCCACGAGTTGAACTCAAGTTAAGGTTATCTAAAACTTGAAGCTCGACCGATAGTTATAAAAAAACATTATTTTCTTAAAAAGTTAATAAATCAAGTCGGGTTAGGCAGGCAGGGCCATAGGTCGGACTTGACTCAACACATTATTATTCCTAATTTAGTTCAATTCAACTTGTTTAAATTTTGGGTTGTATACAAAATGACTAATTCAAGTAAAATAATATTCTTCTAATAAGTTACGACATTTTGATTGATAATATAATTAAACTTTAAAACAGTTATATTCGATTGAACTTTAATTCGATTCGAACTTAAAATTAAAAAAAATCGAACCATCATCTAACTTTTTTCTTTATTATTAAAATTTTGACATGCATGTAAAAGTTTGAATGTATATTATTATAATTCACAATTAGTACTTAATTTTTTATTTCTTTGATTAAAATAAAATTGTATAATTTAATTATTATAATAAATTATTAACTTATGCAAGATGTTGAATTGTTAAAAATGAAAATTTAATATGAGAGAAGTAAAGAAATGATTCATTAAAAAAAGATATTAATATCAAAATTGATTTATTTATATGTTTACTCAATAATAGTAAAAAGAAAATGAATAAATTTAGATTGACCATAATTTAAAATAAAATTGAACTTATATATTTAAAATTAAGTTTTAAATTAAACTTCAATTTTAACGAGTTTAGTTTAACTAAATCTAAACTTAATTTTTAATCAAATATTAGATTAGTAAACTCAAACCAATCTCAAATAACAAATTTCGAACCAGACTGCGTACTATCAGATCTCCTTAAACTCCGCTTTATTGCAAAATTTCGGACTGGGTGTGATAATAATAATGATTATAATACACCCTTTTTAAGGCTTCCCTTTTCTTCTTTAGGGTGAGATACTTCAATTACTTCTTTTTCATAAGAGCCCCGAACTAGCTCGGTCGCAACAAAACAACATCGTTTTAGCATTGATTCAAGCAAGTTTGGCCAATTGCCAACCCTATTGGCTATAAGGTCAAAGGAACTAAAAGAGAGGCTGTATAAATGAAACAAAATCAAGCTCTCAATTTATAACAAATCCCAAATACAACTTAATGTACAACCAACCCTTTTCTTTCTTTGTTTCTTCCCAAAAAGTTATGCTATTGATAGAGAAAAGTTCCATGAAACCAAACCAAAAACAATTGCACATAACATATCACTGCCAAACACAACCAAAACATATATATAATCTCCATGAACATAAACATCTTTCTGCTATAGCCACTTCACTAAGATTAGATCACATAATGGCACATGCTTGTGGGTTCTCGTCGCTGAAAGCTGTAGTGTACCGAACCTCGGTGGAGCTAGCACGAGCAAGTTGAGACGTTCGAGGGTCATCGGCATTTCTAACGTAACCAGCAGGGGCTTTCTTGTCATAGACACCTGGGGCATAAGGGTGAGCCACCATATCATACGGCACATAAGGCCATAGCTCCACCTTCTTGCCAGTCCGATGAGCAAGTCTGGCCACCACCTTTGAAGGGGTCACGTACCCAACCACCGTTACCTTATTGGCTTTACGTTCAACATCTACTTGAGACACTCCTTTCATGCCCTCCAACGCTTTCTTCACCTTCCTCTCACATCCATCGCAGTCTATTTTAACCTTGATTTCCACAGTCTGGTAAGACATATCATCAGAATCAGCAGCCTCGAATCAGATGATAAACTAAAAATGTTCCATTTCTAAAAAACTTGCTTTTACTATGAAACTTAAGAAACTAGACAGAGCTCAACTAATGTAGTCGTGTGATCAGAATGAGCAACTCTGAATCAGATGAAAACTAAAAACGTTCCATTTATAATAACTTGCTCTACTATGATTATGAACTTAAGTAACCAGACAGACCTCAACTAATGTAATCATATCATCAGACTGAGCAACCTTGAATCGGATAATAACTAAAAATGTTTCATTTCTCAGAACTTGTTATACTATGACTATAAACTTAAGTAACTAGACACAGCTCAACTAATGTAGTTAACTGTCTTAAAAATTCAAAGCACTTTGAAATTTAAACCCAGCACTGATATTTACTCAAGTTCAAATCTTTTCTTGGTTCTGTATAATGCCTAAATCTTAGCTAATTTCCTTTCCAAATCTTCAAATTACGCTTTCCTGATCCTGAAACTTCAAGTATGTTTTCAGCCTTCAGATGATTTAATAACTGCAGTTTTATTTCACTTTCTCTGATACAGTAACTTCCAAGCTTGCAACTTTGGATTCCTTAACTCTAAATAACAGCTTTATAGCTCTACAAAAGCATCGGACACAGCAAAAAAAACATGAAAAAAAGCATTATAAACCTCTTAAGTTCATGCTAGATCCAAGTTCGCAAGTTACTTTTTGAAGCTAGGTGAAGTTGAGGCAAAACATCAAACAAGATCTACAAGAATGGTATGGAACTTCATTTGAAGCTAAAAGAACTAAACTTTTTGCGCAACAGATATGTTCATGACCATACCTGAAATTGTTTCTTCTTGTGCTTGGAGCTGCTATGACCAGAACAATCAAAGAGATCCGAAAAATGATCAAGAACACCCATTTCTTCAAATTTTTTGTACTGCTGAACTGATGCAACAACTTCGAAACCCAAGTGGCCGTTTTATCCTTTTTATTATTTCAATAAAGCGAAAGTTGCTGATGGTAAGTCTGTGATGCAGGGTGTGCGCTACGAACCCCACCTTCGCATCCTCCATTTATATACACATGTAAAGCTCAATGAGAATATACTTGATCTCCTTCTCTAAATCTGAACCGTTGGATGTAAATATCCTCAGATGTCAACCAGCTACGTTCCGCCACGTGCCTTGGCTGTTGGAGATACTTTCTTCCCAAGTATTAAGGATGGCAAAATGATGGACCTAATCAAACTTAATTTAATTTAATATTATACTTAAATTTAAAAATAATTTGAATTTGGACCGAATTTTAGATCTAAAGGCTAATTTGAACTTAATTCAAAATATCAATTTAAGCTTCATTTTAAATATTTTTATATACAAATTTTGGACCGAGTTCAAATTAAAAAAAATTAAAAAAATTTGAATTTTTTTAATCCCGAGATTTAGTCACTTATCAAATTTGTAAAAATTGGGTTCGAACTTTACGATTAAATAACAAAAATTACAAACCCAACTCAATTTTTAATCTTATAATTAAATTTGATCAATTTTTAAAAATAAAACTCGGACCGAAACATAATTAAGTCAAGTCGGGTCAGTGTGTCAAAATTTAATAAGTTGGTGACATTAAGATTATTAATATGTGTATAGTTTGGATCTATGAGTTATGACAAAAACCAGAACCGTTGGAAGTTGTGTTCCCATGACCTCGTTCTTCAGACACATTTATTTATGTACATGTCCATACTCCACACTCGGATTTATATGTACATTATTATTATTATTATATGTAATAATTTTTAATTTTTTTCTTTTTATTTATCAGTAGGTAAGAGTGGTTGGTGGAAATCTTAAATACCTTTAAATAAGGGACCAGAATAGCTGTCTTCGTTTTCGTGTGTCACCTTATATTTACCTTCATCCGTCCATTTATTATTTTTATGAGGACTTCTTGAATATTTTTAAATATTAAAAATTGAATTTAATTTTAATAACAATATTAATTGAATCAAATTTATTGCTAAATAATTTATTTAAATTACAACATTTAACAATTATGACATTTCAAATTATGAAAATAATAACAACCCATTAAAAATTTCACCTAGTTTGTAGGAATGACAATTTTAGCCCTGCCTGATCTAATTTTGGGCCGGGTTGACCTGATGGCCCTACTAGTA
>JANSVA010372649.1:0-23437 GCA_025504915.1 Erythroxylum reticulatum | reverse complement strand
ATATATATATATATATATGTATGCATAAGTGAGATGCTATGGAAAGGAAGATGGGAATTATAACTGATCAGATGTAGTTGAAGGTGATAAGAAAAATGAGTTAAGATTTGAGAGTTTAATGAAATCATTTTGGTAGCTGAATGGTTATGCTCAGAGCACTCCAAGTTTGCATAGTGCAAAATTTCAAGTCTTCCATAAGGGAAAATTCATGTTCTAACTTTAGGGTAAAAATCTGGGTTAATCTAAGATGAATTTGACAAGTTGTCTTCATAGAAATTGTAGATTGTTTTTCTTGCTTTCCAACGCTATAAGGTATGAAGTTTTTTGGATATCGGAGTTAAAAGTTATGATCCTTATAAGGGGAGATACTCAGGAGTATAACTTGTATCATCTGATGATGTCATATCGTATTATAAAGACGCTTCGTCTGGTGAAGACGTATCGTCTTGTGAAGATGCTTCGTCTGGTGATGACATGTCATCTTATGAGGACGTATCGCCCTACGAGGACGCTTCGTCTTATGAAGAAGCTTTGTCTAGTGAAGACGCTTCGTTTGGTGATGACGTGTCATCTTATGAGGGCGTATCGTCTTATCAGGACACTTCGTCTTATGAAGATGCTTCATCTAATGAAGACGTATCATCTTGTGAAGACACTTCGTCTGGTGATAACGTGTCATCTCATGAGGGCGTATCGTCTTATGAGGACGCTTCGTCTGGTGAAGATGTATTATCTTGTGAAGATGCTTCGTCTAGTGATGACGTGTTGTCTTATGAGGATGTATCGTCTTATAAGGATGTTTCATCTTATGAAGATGTATCGTCTTACGAGGACGCTTTGTCTTGTGAAGACGCATCATCTGGTGAGGGCACTTCGTTTGATGACGTCATATCATCTAGTGCACTATTCTTTGACCCTATCATCTGTTCACATTTTTGACCTTTTAGATGATCGAATTTCACTTTGGAGTCTTCACAAATGTTGTAGATCTAGAAGTTCTCTTTCAAACTTTCTAATAATTACCCCAATTTGAGGGTTGTTGAGAAAGTTATGATAATTCTCCCAAGAGAGATATAATGTGATTGAGGACATAAACATGCTTGATTCTTTTGCCCATAACTTCATGACCCGACCTCCAAATTAAGTGATTCTTGAAGAATTAGATTCCCGAAAAATTTTCCTAAATCTCAATAAAATTTGTAGCTTTTATGGTCAATTTCAAAGATATTTATGTAAGGAATATGATGGATTGGTTGAAAGAGCATAATCGGGTTATGAACATACTTGGATTTTAGGCATATCTTGAGCTATAGAGCTCCAAATGAGGTGATTCTTGTTTCAAAATAAACAAGAGGCTGAGAGTTACAATTGTTTTGAAGAATTTAGTTTGTGTTTTGTTTAACTGGTTTGGGAACCTTACCCTTATGGGACCATAGATAAGGAGGAGTCATTGAAATAACCCTACATGGAAGCTCGCTCACGCTTTATGACTCCAATGTTGGGCTTCAGAAGTGGCGTCCACAGCTATAGTATCAGAGAAAGAGTTGGGTTCCAGAAACGGTGCCTAACAGTTATGATATCAAAGCAAAATTTGGGTTCCGAAAATGGTACCCAACAATTATTTTATTTTCCTGATGATAGTAAACAGAAAAAGTTGACTAGAAAGCACGTTGTTAGAAAAACCTGAAGTAGTTAGTTAATTTATGTAATTGATTTCACATTGTTTTATTATGGTCCAAATAATAAATAGAAAGGAGATTAATGAGGGCTTTGATATTTGATTGATTTGATGATAAGAATTAATAAGACACCCTAAATTGCCATTGACCATGCATTGTGCATATTTTTATAAATACTTGTGCATAAAGGAATACTTATAAATTTGTGCAAAAATGTGATATTTGTAAATGTGTTGTGTATGTTATAAAGGAGCACATCAGACATTAGTCAGACATTTCTGGACCATCCAGGAAATAACTTCTTGGAGCGTACTGTGGGTCAACCAAGATGAATTTCCTAGGATTAATTTGATTTGATTTGCCAATTATTGAATTGTTTCAATTGTTTATGAATTCTAAACTCGAAGTCTAAGGAGTTAAATAGTTGGGTATGTATTGGAAGTGCTTGATTGCCTTGAGATTCTAGATGCTATGTGAATTCTCAAAGAAAGTTGAATGCCAAACTTAGGTCCAATGATTATGAGATTCTAACTGTGCATTAAATGTGACTGTTATACATAGAATAATCTAAACTTGAAGCATTTCATAAAATGCATGCTCAGATAAAGACGTTATGTCTGGGGTAGTTAGTATGAAAGCGCTTATATGTAGAGCTTTGCTCCGTGGTTACTGATTCTGCACGTAGAGCTATGCTTCATGATAATTGTTTTTGACTAAGCCTAATAGGCCAGTAATTGTATTTGTATGTGAAAAGCACTCAGTCATAACATTAATAACGAATCTGGAGTTTCATATGCATCTGTATTTGTTTTTATATATGATCTGATTCGCAAAAATTAAATGATGTGCCATGACAGTATGAGTATTTGAAATATACATATTTTGTATGATTAATTGCGAAATATGTGATTTGTGTATGTGAATTCGGTGAAATCATCAATGACAGTTTACTCATTGAGTTCGCAAAACTCATAAAAATTGCAATGTGGATTTTCAGGTATAAGACAGGAGACTTAGTGTTTATTCTAGATTAGAAGAACGTTTTGGTCTACGTTATAGCTCAGAGGTTTGTCAGCTAACGTCAAAGAGTTATAGCTTTTATTTTATAGTTTTTGTTAGAACTTGTATGAGGTTTTGTAAATATTTGTCTAATGGAAACATCGCAAACTTTGTGAATGAATGCAGTGAATGGTTTTAAAATTTGTTGACTTTTAAATGATGTTAGTTGATGCCATGTGTAAGTTGGATTTGTTTTTGCTCTAACATACCATTATCATAGGTTATGTACCTAAATTTTGGGGTATGTACCCTATGGTAGTGGGATGTTGCAATTACATTCCTATACTCCACCTAGGTAGATATTGGATTTTGAGAGATTTACTCTTAACCTTTTCAGCTTTCTTAATTCCCTCAATCCATCCACCAATACATGGATTGATGTGTAATCACCTCTGGATAGCAGTATAAGATCATCAGTGAAGGCAAAATGTGTGATGCCTGATTGCTTGCATTTCGGGTGGAATTTAAAGGAGGGGCTGATTGTTCTCACTTTTAACACTCTTAATAAGTATTCCAAACAAAGTAAAAAAAATATTGGTGACATTGGGCCTCCCTGTCTCAATCCTCTCCTCCCCTTGAACATCCTATGTAATGTGCCATTGATCGAGACCAATAATGAGGTTATTGTTACACATTCCATAATCCAATACACAAACCTCTAGAAATCCCAGTCTTTTCATCATTTCTTCCAAGAATTACCATGAGACTGTGTCATAGGCTTTTGAAATATGAATTTTGATCATGCATCGTAGGGAGATGCATTTTTTACTGTATCCCCTGATAAGCTTTTGAGCTTAGAAAATATTATCCAGCATACTCCTACCTAGTACAAAAGCATATTAGGTCGGGTCTACTATTTTCCCCACAACCACAGTCATACACTTAGTCAATATTTTCGTAATCACTTTATACATAACATTCAGGCAAGCTATTGGTCTAAAATCAGTCACTCTCGGTGTTGTCTCCTTCTTGGGGATAAGAGTGATTATAGTGTGGTTGAGTTGTTTTAGCATACGACCATTGACAAAGAAATCATGCACGGCTTCCCTAACATTTTGTCTAACCCTATTCCACTATTTCTTAAAGAAGGCAATTGTGTAAGCATCTAGTCCCGGAGCTTTATCATTACTAATATCAAATATAGCTTGCTTGATCTCATCATCGATAATTTAGGCAATCAAAGATTCATGCATCTTTGTATCCAAAATTGCTCGATTCCTTATCACCTATAGGTATACGCTTTCTTGAGGGGATGAAGTGCCAAGAAGCCCCTTATAATAGCTTACTTTACATTCTGTCACTTCCTCCATTATTGTGGTTTCGGATCCATCTTTTTTAATAAGATGGGTGATTGCATTTTTGTCTACTTCTCTTCCAAGTCACTGCATGGAAGTACTTAGTGCTTCTATCAGCCTCCATCAAGTATTTGCATTTGTCTTTTTGATGGTAAAAAAGCCTTTCAACATCTTACAAAAATACCATATGCTTCCTTTTAGTATTCACCACAAGTGTTAATTCTTTATCTTTGGGTCTACTTAGGGAATCTTGATATGCTCTTTAAAACTCCTTCTGAGCCTTTTTTACTTTACTAACAATGTGACCATACTCTTCATTATTCAAAGTTTTCAAGGGATGCATTGCCCAGTTCCATCCACTTCTATGTCCCAGGTGTTGGCAACTATATCTTGGAAGAAAGGATGGTGGAGCCACATGTTGAAAATTTTGAAAGGTTGTTCCCTCAGACTTCCTGTTAATTGAATTCCACTATTATGAGACAATGATCTAAATCCACCATCATAGGTAAGAAGTTAACCGAACAGTGCACCTTTGCTTCCTATGCTTGGTTGACAAGGACTCTATCTAATTTTGCCCATAACTGGTTTTTCTACCAGGTGAAAGTTTCCCCTCTAAATAGGCTATCTTCCAATCTGAGAGTCACACGAAACTCTTGTAGATCTTTCAACAAGTATGTGGATGGGGGTCGGCATCCAAGTCTTTCACTAGTCATACATATGTAACTGAAATCCACCATTATCATCCATGGCATCATTGAATCTGTTGCTAGCCCAATCAACTTATGCCATAATTCCCTTCTTTTGTTCCACTATACAGTCCATACACACATGTCACTGGAAATTTCCTTTTAGTAGTTTGGCATAGCACCCTATAATGGATAAATTGTTCACCCTTATTTAATACATGATAGTAATAAAACAAAGAATTCCAAGCAATAGCAATTCGGTCCCTTAAGATAGGACCAAAATTATGGCTATAATCCTATCCTGAAACTTATTATTCATTATACTACCCAAACTGTCAATAGTTAGTTTAGTTTCCAAAAAGCAAGCAAATTTGCAATTGTGTTGTCTAATGAGGTTAACAACACTGTGTTGTCTCGAGGTTGTGTTTAGGCCTCGGACATTCCAACATAACATCTTCCTTTTCTCATTTGGGAGGGCCCCTCCTATTTTTTTGTTTTCATCTATAGTGCATTTCTTATCACCTCTTTATTCTCCTTTAGTTGATCATGCCCCTTATATTCTTCATTCATTCTTATGTTGGTAATTATCACTACCTTGCATTTGCTACTATTTTTACAAATCTGCACCTTCTACCATTCACTACCATTAGATATTTTTACCTCCCTCCGAGGTTGGATGTCATTCTATCCCCTAGCTTCATTTACTACCTCTCTGGTTAGAGTAGATTCTTTATTCCTTTTTGATTATATTTGCAGTCCAATTTCCCTATCTTGGCTTATGTTTTTGTTTATTTCCATGTGGATTCTCAGTTTGTCAAGTGTCTCAACATCTATACCCTGATTAGCCTATTTCCTTAAACCACCATCCTTATTAACATCTCCTTTATCTAATTGGTGGGTTATGCCCAAATTGTTTACAATAGCAGCAATAAATAGGGAATGTTTCATAAATCACCATTTGAGTATATCTACTACCCCCAGGCATTTTAACATCAAAACTAGTTACTGGTTTCCTAGACACATCCACCTCAACCAATATTCTAGATTCAGGATTTCTTATATGTTATCTTATCCGTGTAGATAGGTTTACCAACTCAGGATCCAAGCTTGGAGAGTCCCTTTTCATTTCACAATTCTAGTGGGACATTCGAAACTTGCAACCACAGTGGGACTTCCATGAAGTCTTGGTAATTGAAAGCAAATCCTTATGATAATTTTTTAAATAACAATGTTTTCCCAACAAAATATAGGAGCCCCTGCCAGAACATTAGTTCGATCTTCATCTGCTTCGGATTAGAAGACTATCCAACCTTGATCATGGGGCAATATTTTACAATGCACTCCCTATTTAGCAATTATACCTTAAGTGCTTTCATTCTTGGGAACCTCCCTGTGAAACATCCGACAAGGCAGCACCCCCATTCCTTCTTAATTGGAATTATGTCATCTTCCTCCATTGTAACTTCATCCTTGACTTGCATGTATTCCTGTTATAACCCTTGCTTCAGATCACGATTGTCTTTGAAGAGGCTGGCAAATGATAGTTTGTTGTTTCCTCCTTCGGTGTCTGCATAAACTGAATGGGGCATTTTGTAGAACACGTTTTGTGTTGTCTCTTCTTCATTATGCTTGAATGAGGTTAGTTGTGGCATTTTATCGAACACCTTCAATGCAGACTCATCTTCTTCTAAACCATCAGTGTAGGTTGAATCTACACTCCCCAACTCAATGACCTCATTAGCTATACATGCATCCTCATCCTCCAGCTCTTCACAAAATACTCCAGTACTCACAACTTTTTCTTTATTCAGTAACGTACCTGGTCTATTCACAAACCCCGCCTGCTCTTATTCACAAGCCTTACCTTGTTGTATTATTCTTCTTTCTCCGACACTATGTATTCCTAAAGCCACGTTCGCTACCGTCACTTTGACATTTCTGTTCCCCGCATTGTTCTTTGTGTTTAATATTTTTGTCAACTAAATGTTCGCTATACCTACCTCTTACATTTCCCTTTCGACATTATCCAGATTTCCCACAGGTTGTCTTCTCAGATTTTCTACTTGCAGCCCCACACAATCCGTTATGATGCCTTTCCCTTTGTGCTATTTTTCCTATATCTTAGACCCGAAGAGCATGGTAGGGATTTCCCTAATCGTATGGTGTATAGTGGCTGTGAAAACAACCCTAAAATGTTGCTTCAAATCTTCAATCTCTCAATGCAGTACTCCTATTCTGCCCGAAGTTCATTAGTTCAAACAAGATTAATTTAGAAAAGATGGTGTCTGGTCACAATATGTGAGGTGCTTGGGAGAGAAAAATCACCCAAGGTGAGTCACTCACGTACACCCACTTACTGATACTGATAGCTCTTTTTTTTATATAAAATGTAAATATTGAATTGCACAAAATCATATGTACATAGATCATTGGGGCATACCCCAATCAAAGTATCAACCCCAAAACCTATAGTAAACACCTAGTACCCTAATACAACTGATGAGAGGTTAGCTGTAAGCTACCCTTTATACGTCACAAAAAAGATCAATACAAAATAATGCAGGAGGTTTTAAACACTAGGAAGACATTTAGATAGGAATTTCCCAATGCCTTAATATAACTGATGAGCTGCCTACTGTGCATCTTAAAATTAACAATGCACCTGAAATTTCAAACACAACTAAAACATACAAGTTAAGAGTATCCTAAACCCCTGTACAACTGAAGTGAGGTTATTTATAAACTATCCCTATACGTCCGAAGGGAAGCAATACAAAGTAAAGCATCAATTTACAACACAACCGAAGCCTTAGAAATGAGTTAGGTCTGCAAGATATAATCTATAAAGATCTTATACAATATAATTTTTATCTTTGAAACTACATCAAGTCTTATAAAGGAGGCTGCATCCATCTGAATTGCATTCCTAGTCTTCCATATCATGTACATGGTGTAAAGGAGGGCAAACCTTGCGGCTTTACATCTGAGTAGTACTCCTTGGTGGTCAATTTGAATCTAGTTAATGGCACTCGACAGTGTGGTCATGGCTCGTGTCATACCCAACCAGCCTCTGATTGCATTCCAAATGTCACCTATAAAAGAACATTTAAAAAATAGATGGTTAACAAATATGGTTTAGGTCACACAACTTGCAAATTCGGTCTAGTTCCAAAAACAACAAATTGTCATTTATAGGCAGTTGATTCCTCAGACTAAGCTAGGCAATGAAAGAGTATTTTAGTGAGATATATTTTTTCTAAATAAAGGACATTCAGGGGTTATCTAACATGCTTGAGTCACATCACCTCATAGACCTTGTGTGATGATAGAACTCCATCCACATAAAGGTGCTGTAATCCAAAGACCACCTCACTGCGCCCTCCCATTTTGTCAACCAGGGTATCCTGAATCGATGCCAACCTCTTTAAAAGGGGAGAGTCCCAATTATGTGGCACCCAATCCCATATTGGTACCCCTTTAGATAAATCTCATGGATCCATCTCACCTATAGAGAATTCACTTCTGCATGTATATTCCACAACATTTTAGCCAGTTATGTGGCATTCCAAACTTTGCAATTTTTAAGTCACAAGCCACCCTCCTCTTTTAGTTCACAAATGTTGTCTCAAGCCACCCTAAAATGCTTCTCTCCACATAGGAAGAGTTTATAAATAGAGGTTATCTTCTCTAAGATAACTGCAGGAATAGGGAATGCTTGAAGCCAAAATGCTGATACACCCTGAATAACCAAATTCACTAATTCAATTCTCCATGTATAAGACAGGCTCTTATCACCATGCATTAATCTAGGTTTCCACAAATTGAAGCAAAATCAAGAATTGTGCAACCGATACCTTTATAAGAGCCAACGGAACCCCCAAATAACGGATTGGGAATTCTCCTATAGGGAACTCAACCATTTGTAAGATGTCTTCTCTCTCCCACCCCCAAACACCACCAAGGTAGATGTTAGATTTTGAGGGATTAATCCTTAGCACTACTACCTCTCAAAGTTCCCTCAACCTATCCACCAGTACTTGGATTGAGGTAGAGTCTCCTCTAGAGAGTAACATAAGGTCATTAGGAAAGGCTAAATGAGTGATACCTAATTTCTTACACTTCAAGTGGAAGTTGAAGTGTGAGCTAGCCGTTCTCATTTTTAATACTCTTGAAAGATATTCCAAGCAGAGGAGGAATAGAGTGGGTGACATAGGGTCTCCTTGCCTTAATCCTCTTTTACCCTGAAACAGACCATGTAGTGTACCATTAATTGAGACCAAAAATGAGGTTGTTATAGCACATTCCATAGCCCAATTGACAAACTTGACTAGGACACCCAACCTTATCATCATCTCTTCCAAAAATTCCCATAAAACCATGTCATAGGCTTTTTTAATATCAATTTTGATTACACACCGTAGGGATATGCATTTCCTGCTATAACCCCTAACAAGATCCTGCATTAAAAATATATTATCGTGCATACTCCTTCCCGGGACAAAAGCTAATTGAGTTGAGTCTATTAATTTCCCCATAACCATAGTCATCCACTCTATCAAGATCTTCGTAATCACCTTGTACACCACATTCAGACAGGCAATTGGTCTAAAATTTGTCACCCTCGGTGTTGATCTCTTCTTAGGGATAAGGGTGATGATTGTGTGATTAAGTTGTTTGAGCAGTATATCATTTCCAAAGAATTCATGCACGACTTCCCTTGCACTTTGTCCTACCCAGTGCCATTGTTTTTTTGAAGAAGGCAGCTGTATATCCATCTGGACTTAATGCTTTATCATTACCAATGTCAAACATGGCTTGACTTATCTCAGCATCTGTGATTAGGGCAATCAACATATTTTGCATCTCAGGATCCAACACCTCACCATTTCTAATCACCTGTGAATCCACACATATCCGAAGGGGAGAGGAAGTTCCTTGTAATAACTTACTACACATTCAATCACTTTATCCATTAAAGAGGTTTCGGATCCATCTTCCTTGATAAAGTGGGTGATTGCATTTTGTCTACTCCTCTTCCTAGCCATTGTATGAAAATACCTTATGTTCTTGTCGACCTGCATTAAGTGTGTGCACTTAGCCTTTTGTTGGTAGAGAAGTTTTTCGACATATTGCAGGAAATTTGCATACTTCCATTTAGTATTCACCTGAATTTTTAGTTCATCATCTTTAAGGTTGCTTAGGAAGACTTGGTATACACTTTGGAACTCTTCCCGTGCTATTTGAACTTTACTTGAGACGTGACCATAAGCTTCTTTATTTAAGGTTCTCAAGGGGAACTTAAGAGCCTTTAATTTGGCGCAAAAGGATGTATTGTGCGGTTCCTTCAAGTTGCTAGTTCCACATATGGGCCACTATGTCAGGGAAGTTGGGGTGGTTGATCCACATGTTGAAGAATTTAAAAGGTTTATTCCTTTAAAATTCCTATTGGCTGAAGTCCACTATCATTGGATAGTGATTCGAGTCCACCATCATTGGCAAAAATCTAACCGAACAATGCAGGCCCCTTATAGCCCATGCTTAGTTAGTAAGAACTTTGTCAAGTTTTGCCCAAAGTTAGTTTTTCTACCAAGTAAAGAACTCACCACTAGAAGGTGCATCTTCCAATCCGAGGGTCACACTAAATTCTTGCAAGTCTTTCAGAAGGTATGCAAATGGGGGTTCGTACCCACACCTTTCATTAGCTACACAAACATAATTATAATACCCTATAATCAGCCATGGTGTCAAAGAATCCGTAGTTAACCCAACCAACTTCAGCCATAATTCCTTCCTTTTAGCAACACTATACAACCCATACACGTAGGTCACTAGAAAGTCTTCCTTGATGGTTCGACATATCATTCTACAGTGGATGAATTGTTCACCTTGATCTATAACTTGACACTGATAATAAGAGGGGTCCCAAGCAATGGCCATTCGGCCCCCTGTCATGGATTCAAAATTGTGCCTATAGTTCCATCCTAAGAACCTATTACTCATCAAATTCCGCAAGCCTGAAATAGTAATTTTAGTCTCCAAAAAACAAACAAATCTGTAATTGTGTTGCTTAATAAGGTCGACAATACTCAGTTGTCGCGAGGGCTTGTTAAGTCTTTGGACATTCCAGTATAACAACTTCACTTCTTCATTTGGGAGGATCCCAACCCTATAATTCAGTTATCAAAGCCAGTATAGTTGGCCCTCTTAACATTACTAATCTTCAGATTATTCCCTTCATTAGGTCTTCTATAAGGAGGAATCACCGCCTTCCCCTTGTTGCTATTTTTATGATGCTGCATTTTCTGCCAATCACTTCCATTAGCAAGTTCACCCTCTTCATTTTTACCTTAGCTTTGATTGTAGCCTCCTTGTTAGTTTCCGGTTCTTCTTGCTATCCCCTTTCCTTGTCAAGGAAAGTGTTAGTGTTGTTACCCATGTTTCCTCTCGGATTATCTTATGTCCCAACTTCCATATCTTGTTTATTTTGATTCCTTATACTGTCACCCCTATTTGCTTCCCTGTTATTCAATGAATTCAATGATGTACGAACATTCATTAGCCCTTCTGTTTTACTCTCCTTTGGCAACTTCTTAAGCATTCTTTTGGTAGTTTCACATTCAAATGGATTGTGTCCAAATTGTTTATAGTAACAATAGTAGCTTGGGAATGTTTCATAAACCACCGTTTGAGTATATCTAATATCCCCCAGCATTTTAACTTCAAAACTGCTTACTGGTTTCCTAAACACATCCACCCTAACCAATATCCTCGGATACCAAATTCTAGATTTCTAACTTGTGATTTTATCTGTGCATATAGGTTTACCAACCCGAGAGCCTAGCTTGGACAAGCCTTTTTCAGTCTATAGTTCCAGTGGAACATTGAAAAATTGAAGCCACAATGGGACCTCCATAAAATCTTGGTAGTTGAAGGCAAAATGTAGCACCCCCTTACCCTAGGGTACATACCGGGATGCCCTCAGGACATTCTAGTACATAACCTATGATAAAGACGCGTTACATTCAATCATAACATTCATTTAACATGACATCATTTACCTTTATTCTCTATAAACATCATAAGGTCACGATATTTTAAAATCCATTTTTTCCTCATTTCATTTCATAAAAATCGAATATCTATAATGTATCTTTCAACATCCATACCAATACAACATCATTGCTTAATATTAAAAAAATGCTACATGAAAGAGGAAAATACACAAAATGTATCTAATCTGTCCATATCTAACTGACCGACCTTTGAGCCATTCCTTCTTGTGCCTAAAAGCAAAAGTCTACACTACTTGTAGCGTCCTTCAGGATCTAATATCGTCTCTCAGTCCTAAACAATCAACGTTGAAATTTTGTTGAGTTTTGTGAACTCAATGAGGTAACCATCATCAATAGTTCACTTAATTCATACATCACATCAATGCATATAACATATATTTCAAAACTTTGCATAATTCATCACAAATTACATTCTCACTCTAGAGTAGAAAATTTTGCATTTCAATCAATCCAACATGCTTAATAAAATGCATATAAAATGCTCATGTGACTCTTTTCTGATTATTACGTTGTTGTGACCGAGTGCCTAAACTGTCCCTGTATCTATTGTAGATACCAGGCTCATTTATACTGTCCTTTATCTGTTGGAGATACAGGGCTCATTTTATATAGTGAGCCTTTGGCTCTTAATCATATTTGGAGCTTTAAGCTCATTTTCGGTGGCTACTCAAGTCATAACTCTCATTATTTGATCATGCATTCATGAAGCGAATGCATCTCTCATAATCAATCATGTTAAGAACCATTTAGTTCATCACATTCACATACAAGTAGCACTTCGATATCTCATTTATATATCATAATCATTGAACCTTCATTGTCTGGAATCAACATAATCAAAATACATTCATTCATAATTCAAACATAATATAAAACAAACAATTAATTGAGTGAGGCTATCTAGGTTACTCACAAGTTGCTCCCGAAGCTAATACCTAGAAGTTCCGGCAATGTTTAAAGGTTGATGTTCCAGTTTCTCTTCTATAACAAGCAATATACATATATCACAATTTGGCATAATTGTAAGTGTTTTATAATGCACATGCAAGTATATAAAATATACACAATGCCTGTTCATGATAATCCTGGGTATCTATCTATTATTCTCGTAAAGTAAACATTCTTATTACCAACTCACATAAGTACCATGTATACTTATGGTCTATGACTCAATAAAACCATTAGAATCCCCATTCATAACTCATTTTTATCAAATCCAGATTTTTCCTAAAATACATCTTCGAGTCTACAATACCTTATCAATTGTACAATGAAAATGAAGTAATTTGGGAATATTTTCTCTTTTGTAACCGTCCTCCTATCACTTAAGTTTCTAATGACACCAAAATCATTCAATTTGGTTTAGTAGTGTGAAAGTTATACTCCAAATATTTTCAGACTACTTTTATTCAGAGACAGTGCCCGACATTCAACTTCTACCAAGAAATTGAAATTTTTAGAGTACGATTTAGAATTTGATTTCTCCAAATAATTTGTAGCCTATCTCTCTAGTTTAATGCAAATAAAAAATCATTCCATTTGGATAACTACAAAACAAGATATGCCTAAAAATACCAAAACATGTTCAGTGCAGAGAAAAGTTCACCGTGGTGAACTCCTCTCGAGAGAAATTATGGATAAAATTTTACCAGTTCGCCACGAAAAAACCTAGAGTTGGCCACGGGGAACTTTACCCAAAATAAATTCTAGCTAAAACCTTCAAGTTCGTCGCGGCGAAGAAAGGAGTTTGCCGTGGTGAACTTTCACAGATGCATACCCAGTTTTTCACATTTAGGTCAGATTTTGAGACTCTTCTAGATAGAATTTGAATTTGAATTCCACTTATTCATGAAAATTTTACCTATACATCTCTAATTTAATCCAAATTAAGAATCATCTCATTTAGATTACTAGAGAAAAAGTTATGGCTAAAATACTGAGGCATACTCAGTGAACATTTTCCAGTCAATCATCTTTAAATTTTCCAAATTTTACACCAAACATAACTTGTAAAATAAAAAGATCACCATTTTTACTTCATTTACCCCTCATTTTCAACTCCATTTCATCTCAATATCATTCAACAACAAAGAATGATCTAAATTTGATCATTAAGACAAAAACAAGATATATTCATGTACCTATTCATCAACTTCTAATTCTCATTAAAACATCCTTTTCACAACCAACCCATCTTAAAAACATATGTAGTATAACTCATAATTTCTTACTCATCATATGAAACATCAATCATCCATAAAACAACTCCTAACCCATATATATATATATATATATATGCTCATTTCTTCACTAACACTCTAGCATATACAAAACTCCTTGTCATGATCATTAAACCTCTAAAACATCTCTATAAATCATTACTCCTCAAGCATATATAAAAGAAAGACATTTACTTAAGCTTTGCATCACACACCAAATACCATTTCATGTCATTTAACCTCTAACTATCATTATAAATGCTTCCTTTAACATTGCCTATATAATTAAAACACGGCTTACTTGATTCAGCTACCAAATCTTCAAACTCTTCAAGAAAATAAAAAATCCCTAACTTCAAATACAACCCATAATCATCACCATCTTAAGGGTTGGAAGATTTGGGTTTTTGGTAAGAATGAAGAGAGAGCAAGGAGAAAGAGTAGCAAATGGAAGATAAGTGGAGGTGTCAAGATGAAGAAGAAGAGAAGGAGAAGAGAAGTCACGAAAATGAAGGATAAGAAAGCCACGAAAAATGAAGGGAGAGAGCAAAATGTAAGACCATTTAATGTTCTTTCAATTAAATGGAAAAGTAGTGGCTTTAGACTTGGACATTTGTCTAATTTCCATGAATTTCAATTAGCTTTTTATTTAACCAGTCCTATCAATTCCAATTCTCCTAATTTTTTTATGACCGTTGATAAATAATCCTAAAGTCATTTAACAAAATTTTCATTTTCTTTGGACAGTAAATTCTAGTACTATTTATTAATAGTTTTGTCATTTGGCAATTTTCCTAGTCTAAAATACCCAACAATTTCCATAAATTTCTCCAAAATTTTCAAAAATTGTAAATTAATAAATACACTCTCCATATCAATTTTCACCACATAAAAACCATAATTCTCAATAGAAATCACATTTAGAAATAATTATAGAAGGAATGTCTGTGAATGCATGTACAATCATTTTCATGTGCAAAAAGAAATTCACTTTTCATATGTATGTGCATGTTATATTATACATGGGCATGAAATGCATTTTCTAATCTCTCAATCATCTCGCATATATTCCATTATAGTCGTAACATGGGTAACAAAACGTTACAATTCTCCCCTCCTTAAAAGAAATTTCGTTGACAAAATTCTTGCCTGATTGTTCGAATAGATGGGGATATTGTCTCTTCATATGCTCCTCCGTTTCCCATGTGGCTTCCTCAGTTGAGTTATTCCTCCATAGGATTTTCCCTAATGGAATGACTCAGTTCCTCAGCTGCTTGATTTGCGATCCCACAATATTGATTAGCTCTTTAACATAGCTTAAGTTACTAGCAACCTCAATCTCTTAAGCTGGTATCACATATGTCAGATCTGATCGGTATCTTCAGAACATACTCATATGAAACACATTATACAATTGAGACATTTCATTCGGTAAAGAGCCAAAGGTCATATCCTCTCAATGATCTCATAAGGACCAATGTACCTAGGGCTCAACTTGCGTTTCTTACCGAATCTCAATACTCTTCTCCAAGGTAACACTCAGATAAACACTCTATCTCCTACACTATACACCATATCACGTCGATGTTGATCCACATAACTCTTCTGTCTATCTTGAGCTACTTTAATTCAGCTTCAGATTAGTTTCACCTTATCCACTGTGTCCTGTATCAATTTTGGGCCTTCGACCATTCTTAAGCCCTCTTATCGACACTTTCTATGATATAGTGCCTCATATGGTGCCATTCCAATTCTACAGTGATAATAGTTGTTGTATGCAAATTCTATTAGTGCTATATACTAATCCTAAGATCCTTGAAACTCCAATATACAAGCTCTAAGCATATCCTCAACAGTCTTTATTGTCCTCTCACTCTCTCCATCTATTTGAGGATGAAATGTTGTACTGAAGTTCAACTTAGTACTTATAGCAGATTACAGGCTCTTTTAAAATCTCAAAGTGAATTTAGGATCCCTGTCTGATACAATGGACACCAGAACCCTATGCAGTCTCACCACTTCATTCACATATCTTTGGGTTAACTGATCTAGTGAGTTATTCTCTCTCACTGGTAAGAAGTAGGCCAACTTTATCGATTAGTCCACTATAACCTATATCGCATTGTTCTGCCTCAGACTCTTGGGCAAGCCCATAATGAAATCTATAGTGATCTGTTCCCATTTCCACTTCAGAATGAGCAATGAATGTAGCTTCCCTACTGGAGATTGGTGCTCAAGCTTAACTTGCTGGCATGTTATACACTTAGATACATACTTGGCCACTTGCTTCTTCATTCCGGGCTACCAGAAATGTTGCTTAAGCATGTTATACATCTTGGTAGTACCCGGATGCATAGCATAAGTGGCCATATGAGCTTCCTCTAGAATTTCCTTCCTTAGATCATCCACATTAGGTACACATAGTCTCTGTTTCAACCATAAAGTTTCATCTCTCAACTCAAACTCGAAATCTGGATTCATCTTCAATTTCTCAATAAGTTTTACCATATCAGGATCTTTACTTTGCACTTTTTGGGTTCTATCATGCAACATCGATCTCAGTTTTAGTGTAGCAATTAGTGCCTTATTTTGCTCTAGATTCAACTCCACATTTAAAGATCTCAATAAAATTAAGCTTGGTCACGTTGATAACTGAATCAAATCTATACTGGTATTTAACCTTCTACTCAAAGCATCAGCCACCACATTTGCTTTCCCCAGGTGGTACTCAATTTTGCAATCATAATCCTTTAGTAACTCAATCCATCTCCTCTGTCTTAAGTTCAACTCCTTATGACTCAGCAGATACCTTAAACTCTTATGATCGGTATAGATCTGAAAGGTCTCTCCGTACAAGTAATGTCCCCATATCTTTAAAGCTAAGACAACTACAGCTAGCTCTAAATGATGTACCAAATAATTAATCTCGTAAGACCTTACTTGTCTCAATCTATAGGCAATCACCTTGCTATATTGCTTTAATACACATCCTAATCTTTAATGTGAAGCATCACTATATATCACATATCCTTCGATCCCCAATAGAATAGTCACACTGATGCCGTAGTCAACTGATACTTCAGCTCCTTAAAGCTCTTTTAACACTCCTCATTCCATCTGAACACTACATTTTTCCTCAGAAGTTTTTTCAGAGGGGCTAAGATCAGAGAAAACCCCACGATAAACCTCCAATAATATCTGGCCAAGCCTAGGAAGCTTCAGATTTCAGATACATTTCTCGGAGCTTCCCAATTCATCACTACCTCTTCTTCTTTAGATCTACCTGTATGCCTTGTCTAGTCACTATATGTCCATACAACACTACTTGATCTAGCCAAAATTCACATTTACTGAATTTGACATACAACTGTTTTTCCCTCATAATTTATAGAATCACTCTCAGATGCTCAGCATGTTCTTCTCTACTCTTTGAATACACCTAAATATCATCTATGAACACAATTACAAAGTGATCCAGGTAGGGTTGAAATACCTTATTCATCAATTCCATAAAAGCAGTCTGGATATTAGTTAACCCCAACGGCAATACTAAAAACTCAAAGTGCCCATACTTGCTCTTAAGTGCACTCTTAGGTATATCAACCGCTACTATCTTCAACTGATAATACCTTGATCTCAAATCTAACTTAGTAAATAATTGAGCTCCCTACAACTGATCTAGTAAATCATCGATCCTAGGCAACGGGTGCTTATTCTTCACTATCACCCAACTCAGCTACCTATAATCAATATATTACCTCAAAGTGTCATCTTTCTTCTTGACAAACAACACTGGAGCTCCCTAGGGTGAAACACTGGGTCTAATAAAACCCTTTTCTAGCAACTCCTGCAATTATGCCTTCAACTCTTTTAGTTCCTCAGGTGCCATCCTATATGGAGGAATGGATATAGGAGTAGCAGTTAAAACTAAGTTAATAGTAAACTCCATCTCACGATCTAGAGGTAAACCAGATAGCTCAGTAGGAAACACATCCATGAATTCCCTGACTATGGGAATTCCTACACATTCTGCTCAGCTCTAGTATCAATGACATGGGCCAGATAAACCTCACATCCTCCTTGCATCAACCTCAATGCACTCATGAATGATATCAACCTAGTTGGCACTGCTTAACTAATTCCTCTGAATACTGCCCTTAACTGACCAGGAGATTCTAGTACTACCTCCTTAGTATACCAATTCATGATAGCCCTATGAGCGGTGAGCCAATCTATGCCTAAAATAATGTCTATCTCTCTCAGCTATAGTATAATAAGGTCTTCCCCTAATACTACCTGAATAATCTAAATTAAGAATCTTTTGCAGACTTCTCCTATCACTGTAGTACTACCTATTAGTGTATTCACCTTTAATCCATACTTTAACTACTCTCTATCACAATGATGCTAGATACAGTGCGATAAAAGAATGTGTGGATCCTAGATCCAGCAATGCAAATGCTTCATGATCATAAATAAAGAGTGCACCTACTATAATATTTAGAGAGTCCTGAGCCTCCTGCCTAGTCATGGCACAGACTCTAGCTTGGGACTGGGGTCGGCTGCTCTTCACCTTAGTCTTGATAAAAGGGCTCCCAGAGCTTATTCTACCTTTTCCATGGCTCCTCTATCTGAACTCTCTACCTTGACTCTGCTGGACCGTACCATCACTCCCAGATCCCCCACTCATACTAGACTAAGCTCCCAAAGTAGCAGGACAATCTCTAATCTGGTGGTTAAAAGAGCTGCACCTAAGGCAAGCTCCAGACAGTTGTCAGCACTCTCATCGTGCCTCTTCATACAATACTCACACAGGGGCCACTAACTCTACACTGTACCTCTTCCACTGCCTGATTGTACAAAGTCACCCTTTGCTTGACTCCTAACTGCCCTGATCCAACTGGTGGTCTGAAAGCTCTATTCTGGTGCTTACTGAATCTTCTATCAGAACCACTCTAACCCTTACTAGACCTCTTCATTCTAGATCTTTACCCAATCTCTGCTTGTCTCTCTCTCAGTAGCTACTCAATCCTAATCGAAGCAGCTCTCAACTCAGTGAAACTACTCAGGTCTAAAAGCGCCAACCTTGTTCTGATGTCCATATTGAGTCCGTCCTCAAACCTCCTACACTTGTCTTCTTCTGTAGAGATCAAAGCAGTAGCATAACCCGTTAGCTCGTTGAACCGAATTTCACATTCTGTCACCGACATCCTGCCTTGCTTCAATTCTAGGAACTCCTTCATCTTTCGGTCCAAGTAGATCTTAGGCATGTAGTTATCCCTGAAGGCCCTTAGAAAATCTTCCCACTTCAGGTGGCAAGGCCTAGGGGTACTACTTGAGACAGTCTTCCACCACTAATAAGCTAGGCCCTACAGTAAGGACACTACTTAGTTGAACCTCTCGTTCGGCTCGCAGTCCATCTGATCAAAAACCCTCTCAGTCCTTTCTAGCCATCCCTCAGCCATAGTAAGGTTTGTGCTGCCATAAAAATCGACAGCCCCCTACTTTCCCAGCCTATCGTAACTCCTCTCCCTTCTCTCGGGAGCTCAGAAGCATCTCCTCTGATCGAGGTACTGAGGACTCCCTTCTGGCTCCTATCAATCCTAGGTCAGCTGGCTCGCCTAATTGATCACCTAGGGCAGATGACCTATAATAAATCATAACTCCAATCATTATCCGTATTTCTCATGATATTTCATTCCTAACATTTCCTAGATATCCCTATGGATGTCAACCATGCTCTGATACCACCCACTATAGTGCCCCTTTACCTTAGGGTACATACTGGGATACCCTAAGGACATTTCAATACATAACCTATGATAATGGTGCACACGTTCAATCATAACATTCACTTAACATGGCATCATCTACCTTTATTCTCTATAAACATCATAAGGAAAGTCACAATATTTTAAAATCCATTTTTGCCTCATTTCATTTCATAAAAATCGAATATCTATAACTTATCTTTCAACATCTATACCAATACAGTATCATTGCCTAATATAAAAAATGCTACATGAAAGAGGAAAATACACAAAATGTATCTAATCTGTCCATATCCAGCTGACTGACCTTTGAACCATTCCTTCTTATCGCCAAAAGCAAAAGTCTACACTACTTACAGCGTCCCTTATGAGCTAATATCGTCTCTTGGTCCTGAAAAATCAACGTTGAAATTTTGTTGAGTTTTGTGAACTCAATGAGATAACCATCATCGATGGTTCACTCAATTTATACATCACATCAATACATATAGCTTATATTTCACAACTTTGCATAATTCATCACATATTACATTCTCACTCAAGAGTAGAAAATTTTACACTTAAATCAATCTAACATGCTTAATAAAATGCATATGAAATGCTTATATGACTCTTTTCTGATTATTATGTTGATGTAACCGAGTGCCTAAATTGTCCCATATTTATTGTAGATACCTGGATCATTTATACTGTCCCTTATCCGTTAGGGATACAGGGCTCATTTTACATAATGAGCCTTTGGCTCTTAATCACATTTGGAGATTTAAGCTCGTTTTCGATGGCTACTCAAGTCATAACTCTCATTATCTGATCATGCATTCATGTATGGAATGCATCTCTCATAATCAATGGTGTCATGAACCATTTAGTTCGTCACATTCATATACAAGTATCACTTCAATATCTCATTTATATATCACAATCATCAGACCTTCATTGTCCAGAATCAACACAATCAAATCACATTCATTCAGAATTCAAACATAATATAAAACAAACAATTAATTGAGTGAGACCGTCTAGGTTATTCACAAGTCACTCCCGAAGCTAATACTTAGAAGTTCTGGCAATGTCTGGAGGTTGACGTTCTAATTGCTCCTCTATAATAGGCAATATACACATATAATAATTTGGCACAATTGTAAGTGTTTTATAATGCATATATAAGTAATAAAACATGAACAGTGCATGTTCATGACAATCTTGGGTATCTATCTATTATTCTCTTCATGTAAACATTCTTATTACCAACTGACATAAGTTCCATGTATGCTTATGGTCTATACCTCAATAAAATCATTAGAATCCCAATTTATAACTCATTTGATCAAATCTAGATTTTTCCTAAAATACATCTTTCGGTCTACAATGCCTGATCAATCTTACAATGAAAATAAAGTTATTTGGGAACATTTTCTCTTCTATAATTTTCCTCCTATCTCTTAAGTTTCTAATGACACAAAAATCATTCAATTTGGTTCAGTAGTGTGAAAGTTATACTCCAAATATTTTCAGACTGTTTTTATTCTAAGACAGTGCTCGAGACTCAACTTCCACCCAAAAATTGAAATTCTTAGAGTTCAATTTAGAATTTGATTTCTCCAAATAATTTGTACCCTATCTCTCTAGTTTAATCAAAATAAAAATCATCCTATTTGGATAACTACAAAACAAGATATGCCCCAAAATACCAAAACATGTTCAGTGCAGAGAAAAGTTTGCCACGACGAACTCCTTTAAAGAGGAATTCTTGATAAATTTTGACAAGTTTGCCACGGAAAAATCTTGAGTTAGCCATGGTGAACTTTACCTGAAAGAAATCTTAGCTAAAACCTTCAAGTTCACTACAGATTTTGAGACTCTTCTAGACAAAATTTGAATTCAACTTCAGGTCAAATTTTGAGACTTTTCTAGACAAAATTTGAATTCAACGTCTTCATGAAAAATTTAGCTATACGTCTCTATTTTAATCCAAATAAAGAATCATATCATTTGGATTACTAGATAAAATGTTATGGTTAAAATATTGAGGCATACTTAGTGAAAATTTTCCAGTCAATCATCTTTAAATTTTCCAGATTTTACACATAACATAACTTGTACAAAGATCACAATTTTCTACTTCATTTACTCCTCATTTTCAACTCCATTTCATCTCTATATCTTTCACCAACAAAGCAAGATCTAAATTTGTTCATTAACCTAAAAACAAGATATGTTCATGTACCTATTCATCAACTTCCAATTCTTATTAAAACATCCTTTTCACAATCAACCCATCTTTAAAACATGTGGGTCTGGAAATGCTCCAGACCTCGTGTATGTCAATTAGGTGGACATGTGTGTCCGTTTAATGGACACACACTGTATACTTTCGAAAATTTGGATTTTTGACCATATAAATGGAAGAATCTCTCTTTGGGATATTCATGAAAGTTGTAGATCCCGACGTCTTCTTTCAAACCATTCTAAAACTACCTAAATCTGACATATCTATTGAACGTTATGGCAATTGATCCAAGAAATGTACAATATGTTTTAGGACATAAACATGTTTGATTCTTTTGGTCATAACTTCTTCTTCCGACCTCCAAATGAAGTGATTCTTAAAGAAATATATTCCTAACACATTTTTCTGTCTTTCCATAGAAATTGGTAGCTTTTCATATTGATTTGAAAAATATTGATGGAAAGAAATTGAGGAATCGGTTGGAAGAGCATGACTGGGTTATGAACACATTTTGGATTTTTAAGCATATCTTGATCTATATAGCTCCGAATAAGATGATTCTTGTTTGTAAATAAACTAGAGACATGGAGCTACAATTATTCTAAAAATTTCAAATGGTGATTTGGGCATATTACTGGAGTGGGCTCACCCTTGTGGTTTGAGATGTTATGAGAATGAGGATGATCCGTTGATGGCTAAAGAGATTCCATAGAAATAACCCTATAGGATAATACGATCATGGCTTATGATGTTCTGGATTGATGGGCTCTAGAAATAGGGTCCAACATCTTGTGGTATCAGAGGTTAGGTTTTTCCTAGGCTTCGAATGCATAGTAGGATGAATTGTTACGTTATGTGATTAATTGTTGTATTGTGAATTTATTGATTGCATTAAGCGACATGCAAATCATATGTATATGTGAGAAGTAAGATTAAAAGAAATTTTAAGCTAAACGTTAGTGTTTACATTGGAGGAGTAAGATGTCACCTCATAAAAGAGCACGAGGAGTTTTGCAAGGATCTGCTGCACCTGATTTCTCACCTTTAGAGAAGGGTATTAATGAGTATAGAATCCCAGTAATTGCAATCACATGAGTTACATGTATGAACTTTCGTTAAGAGTTTGGACTATTAGAAACAATGAGAAGAATGGTGTTTTGTCATAGTGTAAGATAAGGAAATTTGTGGATATTTAGAAACAAGAAATATTATGTAGTTCGATATGTTAGACATAAATTCAATAATTATGGTTTTGTCAGCAAATATGGTAATAGAATTTTGTTGTGAATATATACTTGAATTGATATGGATGTGAAATTATTCTCATGAATTGACTGAAGGAGAGATAGAGATAGGGGTGGAAATGACAAGATTTAAGGCATACAAGCAAAGTGCAATTGAAAAGTTGAACTCGGAATTTATGAT
>JANSVA010371919.1:0-23457 GCA_025504915.1 Erythroxylum reticulatum | reverse complement strand
AGATTATATAGGATTCCAGAATCTATAGTTTCTGACAGGGATCCTCAGTTTACGTTGAGATTTTGGGGAAGCTTAAAAGAGGTACTGGGGATCAAGTTGAATTTCAACTCAGCTTATTATCCCCAAACAGATGGTCAATCTGAAAGAACCATTCAGACACTTGAGGGAATGCTTGGGGCATGTGTGATGGATTTCAAGGGAGCTTAGGATGAGCATTTGCCATTAGTTAAATTTGCTTACAATAATTCGTACCATTCGAGCATTCAAATGGATCCTTATGAGGCATAGTATGGCAGCAGATGTAGAACTCCTATATGTTGGGATGAAGAAGGAGAAAGAGAACTGATAGGACCAGAGTTGATTCAGATGACAGTTGACAAGGTCAAGTTAGTTAAACAAAGGTATAAAGCGGCCCAAGATAGAATGAAAAGTTATGCTAATGCCCACCAAAAAGAGAGGGATTATAAAGTTAGTGAAAAAGTCTTCCTTAAGATATCTCCATGGAAAGGAGTGATGAGATTCAGTAAAAAGGGCAAGTTAAGCCCAAGATATGTGGGTCCTTATGAGATTCTTGAGAGGATTGGACCACTAGTGTATAGATTGGCGCCGCCACTAGAATTATCACATATTCATGATGTCTTTCATGTTTCCATGTTGAGGAGGTATAGATCGGATCCTTCCCACATCATACAGACCACTGAGGTCCAGTTAAGAGATGATTTGAGTTTTAAGGAGATTTTAGTGACGATATTAGAAACCAAGGAAAAGGTCCTCAGGAACAACATAGTTAAGCTAGCTAAAGTCATGTGGAGAAACCATTCCGTGGAAGAGGCCATATGGGATTCCTTGAAAGCGATGAGGGAAAGTATCCACAACTCTTCAATGACTTAGGTATTAATTTCGAGAGTGAAATTCTTTTAAGAGGGGGAGAATTGTCGGCCCCTAAAATTTTTTTATAACTAAGCATGATTAAATTGACTTTGGCGTCTTGCTAGATTTATATATGTTGGAATTAAGGAGCTTGCTAATGTGGGTAAGATAATATGACATAGGTTAAGGGAATTGAAGTATTAAAGTAGTATGAGTGTGTAAGGGCAATTTTGGCAAGTCATATAAGTTTAGAAACAATAAGGTTTTAAATGATGGACAAAATGGACATTGTGAAATCATTAAATATATAAAAGAAGAAGGTTGGGCTTGAGTTGGAAGAAGCCAAAAACGTGATTAGAGAAAAGAGAGAAGAGTGAAGAACGAAGAAAGAAAAAAAGAAGATAAAGAAGAGAGTATGCTAGGTTTTGATTTTTTGTAGTCTTAAAGAGTGTTTTTTAGGCTGTGCAAGAAGCGAAAAAGGTAGAGAAAGATAAGAGCTTTCTTTTGAACCAAACATCCGTTCATTTGGTGAAGGTTTAAAGTAAGAACATCTTAATGCTTTGGATTTTTAGAAGGGTTTTGGTTCATGAAGCTTAGAAAATGCATGGGTTGACGTATTCTAGGACCCATTTTATGCATATGTTTATTTGGGTTCTCTTTTGGAATTCCTATTGATTTAGGATTTGTATCATTGTTGAAGAAAAACAAGGGAGGCAAGAGGAGCAAGAAGAGATGCGCATTTGAGCAAGTTCTAAGCAAGGAAATTCAAGGTGGGTTTCACTTTTATAATTAAGTAATAAGCCATTAAAATTTCTTTCAAGAAATGGAAATAAATGATTCCAATTACTTCAAAAATGTGCATTTATTACTCTTTGAATGTTTTGTGAATGTGCTGCATATATTGCATATGAATTTTTTCTGATATATAAAAATGATTTCTAAAAGGATATCAAGCTTAAGAAATCAAGTTTCTGAAATGTTCCTTTTTTGGTAATATGTTTTACAAGTCTTGAAATATATGTTATGTGGGTTTGTGGTGGTCCCCTAAGCTAAGTCACATGCACGTTGACCAAGTAAAGGCTTCTCCCGCTTGCCTGCTAGAGGCATGGAGGTCCTTCACGGACTACCCTAAGTTCACGAATACACAAGACACTTACGGGAATTGTGTAGTACATTCTGTTTTGGATCCACCCGAACCATCTTGATATGTTCATGTGCTCATGATAATTGATAAAAGTCATACATGCATATTTTGCATTAACATGAATTTCTGCATTGGAAACATCTCTATAAATGGTTTTGCTTGTTATCAATTATCAAATTGTCACCCACGGGCTTTAAGCTGACTCCCCATTTTCCTCCCCCACATCCAAGTGATGAGCAGGATATCGAGTAGACAAGAGTCAAGGCATCACTCTAACTTTTGTATATTTTGTATTTGAAGAAAATTTTTAAAGGGAGATTTTAGTTGCATTTTGAGCAAATCATGGATTATGTACCTTCTGTATTTCGAAACTTTGAGATATTAATGTATTTGCGGCTTGAAATGCCCACTAAAGCTTTGTAAGTCTCTTAAATTTTGATGCAAATGGAATACAATAGCATTTTTTATCATGACTCCCTTTTAAGTTTGTACACTGCATTTTTATGTTTTTATAAGGGAAAAGTTCATGTTTTGGACTTCAAGGGAAGGTCTAGATTAATCTAGGCTAATTTAGGCAAGTATGCCTTCTAGGAAGTTGTAGGTCTTTCCTTTGGTTTTCCAACGATATATAGCTTAGAATTATTGGACATCTAGGTTAAAAGTTGTTGTCCTTAGAAGGGGAGATGCTTAGGAGTGTACAATGGTATCATCTGTAAAGACGTATCATCTGTGATGACGTCATAGCGTTTGTGATGATGTCATTCATCTTAAAAGATGCATCATCTGTAAAGATGTATCGTCTATAAATACGTATCGTCTGTGATGACTTCATTCATCTTAAGAGATGCATCATTTATAAAGATGTATCGTTCGTAAAGTTGTCTCATCCTAAGATGGTATTAATCTGATATCCCAAATGGCAGTTATGCTAATTACCTCAAGATAGGTGCAATATGATTGAGGTCAAAATCCTATTTGTTCTTTTTCAGTCATAACCTTGTTATGGGATCTTTAAATGAGATGACTCTTGTCTCTAATTAAACCAGAGACATAGAGCCTCAAATGTTCTGAACAAGTTTGTTTAAAATTTTGTTTTGGGGTTTCCCAGAATCTATTCGAATGTAGGAAAAGGGAGTTCCTTGGATGTCTGACCTGGAGTGGGCTAGCCACTCATATGGCTTGGTGAATAAAGAGGGTTCTCTGAAATAACCCTATAGAATATTATACTCACTCTTTATGACTTCAAATGTTGAGCTTTGAAATTGTGGTCCAACACAGAAATCATGCCAGTGAGCTATTTTCCCACTAAAGGTTTGCCAACAGATTGTTTTCTCCATCGAAGATGATCAATGACCTTCTCAACTAGTTATCTTTTGCACCAAATGTGTGCCAACGGGTTGTTTTCTCACTACAGGTGCCCAACAGTTGTGCTAATGGGTTAGTTTCTCAAAGAAAGTGCCCAACATCTGTGCCAATGGCCTATTTTGCTCATAAAAGGTGTGCCAACAAGTTGTTTTCTCATCAAAGGTGCCAATGGATTGCTTGTCAAACTAAAAGTGAGCCAACTGGTTATTTTCTCATCGAATGTGTTAGATGATTATGCCAATGCAAGAAAAATGGGTTGTTTTCTCATTGAAAGTGCCTAGCAACTGTGTAAATGGGTTGTTTTGAGGACTAAAGGTAAGCCAAGGAGTTGTTTTTTGATCTAAGGTACTGAACGGTCATTCCAACGCTCTGTGCTATCACCAAATGTGCCCAACGACCATCCCAATAGGTTCTTTTGCCCGTGGAAGGTATGCCATTGGGTTGTTATCTCATCAAAAGTGCACATCATTCGTGCCAAATGGCTTTTTTTCCTACCAAATGTATGCCAACAATTAGTTTTCTTATCGAACATGGCCATCGACCATGCCAATGGGTTGTTTTCTCAACAAAAGTTCCCACCAAAGTTGTGCCAATAGGCTATTTTCTCATCTAAATTGCCCAACATTCGTGAAAAACGGGTTGTTTTGGTCACCAAAGGTGTACCAAAGAGTTATTTTCCCATTAAATGTGAGTAGCAACCATGCCAACGCATTGTTTTTCCCACTGAAGGTGTGCCAATAGGTTGTTTTCTCAACAAAAATGTGCTAATAGGTTGTTATCCACTGAAAGTGTGCCAACTGATTATTTTCTTTTCGAAAGCACGTAGTCCTTATGCCAATAGGTTATTTTTCACGCCAAAGGTATGCTGACCTGTTATTTTTTCACCGAAGGTGCTCAGTGAGTATGCCATCTTGTTGTTTTTCCCACTGAATATGAGCCAATGGGCTATTTTTTGACCAAAGGGGCCCAATCATCTTGCCAATTTATCATTTTTCCTACCAGAGTTGTCCCTATAGGCTATTTTACCATTAATAGTGCACAACAAATTTGCCAACGGGCTTTTTTGTCCTTTTAATCTTTACTAACTAGTTGTTTTCTCACCAAAAGAGACAAGTGACCATGCTAAAGGGCTTTTTCTCATCGAAGGTGCCCAATGGCTGTGCCAATGGGCTATTTTTCCAATAAGTGTGTATCAACAGATTGTTTTCTCACCCAAGATCAATCAATGGGCTGTTTTCTCACCCAAGATGTGCTGTAACTGTGCTAATAGGCTACTTTTCCCAACGATTATCGACCAATGGTTGTTTTCTTCAACAAAAATGGATAGCAACCATGCCAACGAGTTGTTTCCTTACTGAAGGTACCCTACGATCATGTCAATTGGTTGCTTTCTCACTAAAACTGCCCAACAACTATGCCAATGGGTTGTTTTGCCCACCAAATTTGTGCTAAAAAATTATTTCCTTAGCAAAGGTACCTATTAATCATGGCAATAGGCTATTTTTCCTATCAAAGGTGTGCCAATGGGCTGTTTTCTCATTAAAACTTCCCAGCGACCTTAACAATGTGTTGTTTTTCCCCATAAAAGGTGTGTCAATGGGTAGCTTTTTATCAAAAAGTTCCCAGCAGTCATGCTAACGGGATATTTTGCCTATAAAAAGTGTGCCAATAGGTTGTTTTCTCACTAAAGGTACTTAGCAAAAATGTCAGTAGGGTCACTGAAGGTGCCCAGTGTCCATGACAATAAATTGTTTTCTCATTGAAAATGCGCAACATCTAAGCCAATATGTTGTCTTGCCCATTAAAGGTGTGCCAACAGGCTGTTTTTCAATGAAGGTGCCCAATGTTTATGCCAACAGGTTATTTTTCTCGTCGAAGGTGTGCTACAAATTATTTTATCACTGAAAGTTCCCATTGATCTTGCGAACTGGTTATTTCTCCCATAAAAGGTGTGCTAATGGGCTATTTTCTCACAGAATGTGCTCAACAACTATGCCAATGTGTTGTTTTTCCCAACAAAGGTGTGCCAACGAGCTGTTTTGTCACCAAAGTTACCCAGTGACCAAGCAAATGGGTTGCTTTCTTATAAAAAGTGCCTAGCATCTGTGCTAAAGCGAACTTTCGGTGAGAATCCTAGCCACTATGCCAACAAGCTGTTTTTCCCACAAAAGGTGTGCCAATGAGTAGTTTTCCCAGTGAAGATGTGTAATGATTGTGCCAACTGGCTTTTTCTCACCAAAGGTGCACAACGACCTTGACAATTGGTTGTCTTTCCCACTGAAGTTGTGCCAACTAGTTGTTTTCTCACTGCAAGAGACCAGTGACCACGTCAAATTGCCAATTTTCCTACTGAGTGCTTGTCAACAATCTTTCTTCTCACTGAAGGTCTGCCAACAAACTATTTTCTCATCTCTTCCCAACAACTGTACAAATGGTCCATTTTACCCACCGATGATGGGCCAACGGGCTATTTTCTCCAGTAAAGATGCCTAGTGACCACGCTAATGACCTGTTTCCTCACCAAAGGTTCCCACCCATTGTGCCGATAGGCTATTTTGCCCATTAAATGTGTAACAACAGGATATATTCTCGCTCAATGTGCCCATCGACTGCGGCAATAATCTGATTTCCTAAATGAAGGTGTGCACACATCCTATTTTCTCATTGACGCTTCCCAGCTACCATACTAATGGGTTTTTCCCCCCACGAAGGTGGCTAATAGATTGTCTTCTCACTAAAGTTACCCAGCAAGTATGCTAATGAGCTTTATAGAAAGTACCTAAAATCCCTTCTAACGGGTTATTTTGTTCACTAGAGGTCTACTGATGAGCTGTTTTCTCAATGGATTTGCCTGGTGTTAGGGAGCTATTTTCTCATCAAAAGGGCATAGCAATTATGCCAACGGGCTATTTTTCCTACTGACGGTATTCCAAAAATCTATTTTCTCACTAAAAATGCCTAATGACCATAGGATGTTTTGTCGCTGAATATGCCCAGTGACCTTATCAACGAGCTATTTTACAGTTAATAGTACCTAACATCCGTGCCGTCTAGTTATTTTTTCTAGAGAAGTTGTGCCAACGGGCTATTTTGTAACGGAAGGTGCCCAATAACATTTTGAATGGGTTATTTTTTAGACTAAAAATGAGCCAACATATTGTTTTCTCACTAAATCTACCTAATGATCATGCCAATGTGTTGTTTCCTCTCTAAAAGTGCCCATTGTCTGTGCCAACGAGCCATTTTTCCCATCGAGGACGTACCAATAGGTTGTTTTCTCATAAAAAGCTCACAAAGATCATGGCAACGAGCTATCTTTCCCACCAAAGGTTTGCCAATAGGTTGTTTTCTCATTGAATACGACCATCGACTGTGTCAACTACTTATTTTTTGCACCGAAGTTGTGCTAGCGGTTTGATTTCTCACTCCAAGTGCCTAGTAACCATATCAATTGGTTGTTTTCTCAAAGAAAGTGCCCAGCATCTATGTCAAAGTGCTATTTCTCCCACCGAAGGTATGCCAACGAGATGTTTTCTCACCAAATTTACCATCGAAGGTGGGCCAATAAGCTATTTTTTTCCAAAAAAGATGCCCAGTGACCATGCCAACGAATTGTTTCCTTACGAAAAGTGCCCTACGGTTGTGTCAACAGCCTGCTTTCTCACTAAACATGCATAGTGACCTTGCTAATAGAGTGTTTTTCCCTTTGAATGTGTGTCAACGGGTTGTTTTCTCACTAAAGGTGCCCAACATCCATTCAAACAGGTTTTTTTCACTTCGAAGATACCTCGCGACTATGCTAATAGTATGTTTTTCCAACCAAACGTCTACCAACAGGTTATTTTCTCATCAAAGGTGCCTAACGACCATGCTAACATTTTATTTTTCCTACTAATTGTCTACCATCGAGTTGTTCTCACCTAAAATGACCAGAAACTCTTTTAATGAGCCATTTTTCCACTAAAGATGTGTCAGTAAGTTGTTTTCTCCATCGAAGGTGACCAATGATAGTGACAACAGGCTGTTTTTTCACTAAAGTTGCCCAGCAACTATGTCAACTAGCTATTTTCACAAAGATGCCAAGCTAACACACCAATTGCCTCTTTGTACCACCAAAGGTATACCACTGGGCTAATTTCTAGCTGAACCTAGCTAATGAACATACCAATGGCTGTTTTTCTCACTGAAGGTATGCTAATAGGTAGTTTTCTAAATAAAAGGACCCAGCAATCGTGCCTATGGGCTATTTGGCCCACAAAAAGTGTGCCAATGAGTTATTCTCTCACTAAAGATGCACAACGACTGTGCTAACTACATGTTTTGCACCACAAGGGTGGCAGTTGATTGTTTTTTTATTAATAGTGCCTAATGACCATACCAAAGGATTGTTTTCTCACTAAAGGTGCCTAATGACCATGTCAATGGGATGTTTTGGTGACCAAGTGCATGTCAACAAGATGCTTTCTCACCAAAAATCTATTGACGGGCTCTTTTTTTTACTGAAGATGGACTATGATTATGCTAATGGGTTGTTTTTTCTACCGAAGCTGGGCCAACAAGTTGTTCTATCCATTTAACATGACTAGCAACCATGCTAATGGGTAATTTTCTCACCTAAAATGCCTAGCAATTGTGTTCATTGGCTGTTTTGAAGAATGGAGGTGCATCAACAAGCTATTTTCTCTTTGAAGATGCAGAGAAATTGTATTAATGGCTTGTTTTTCCCACCAAAGGTGTGCCAACGGGTGATTTTGTAATCAAAAGTACCCAGCAACCATGCCAACAAGCTGTTTTACCTGCCAAAAGTGTGCAAACATGTTGTTTTCTCACCAAAGATACCTCACAAACTTGCCAATTGATAGTTTTTACCCCCAAAGGTGTGCCAATAGGCTCTTGTTTCACTGAAGATGCCTAGTGACCATAGCAATAGACTATTTTTCTTACTAAAAATGTGCCAATAGGTAGTTTTCTAGCCAAAAGTGCTTAGCAAATGTGCCAACGAGCTGTTTATTTCACCAAAAGTGTGCAAATGTGTTGTTTTCTCACCAAAGATGAACTTGCCAACTAACTGTTTTTCCCACCAAAGGAGTGCCAATGTGCTATTTTTTCAATAAGGCTGGCTAGCCACCATACCAATAGGTTGTTTTTCCTACTGAAGGTGTGCCAATGGGTAGTTTTCTAATTGAAAATACCAAGCAAGTATACCAATGGGTTATTTTATTGACTAAAAGTGTGAAAACGACCTATTTTCACACCAAAATTGCATAGTAAATGTATGAACTATCCGTTTTTCCCACTGATGGTGTGCCAACAAATGGGCACAGCGACTGTGCTAATGAGCTATTTTTCCTACTAAAGGCGTGCCAACGTGTTGTTTTCTCATTAAAAGTTCTTAGTGATGATGCCAACATGCTATTTTCTTTTCAAAGGTGCCTAAAAAGCATGCCAACGGGTTATTTTCTCATCAAAAGTGCACACTAAAGGTATGGAAACAGGGTTTTCCTCACCGAAAGTGCCTAACATCAGTAAAAATGGGTTATTTTTCCTATTAAAGTTGTGCCAATAGGTTGTTTTCCCATTGAAAGTGAGTAGCAACTATGCCAAAGGGTTCTTTTTCCCACCGAAGGTGTGTCAAAGGGCTATTTTCTCATAGAAAATGCCCAGTGACCATGCCAACAGGTTGTTTTCTCATTGAAAGTAAGCAATAACCATGCCAACAAGTTCCCATTGAAGCCATAATAATGGGTTGTTTTCTCACTGAAGGTACCCAGCAACTGTTCCATCTGGCTATTTTTCCCAACGAATGAGAGTCAATGGGTTGTTTTTTTTATTCAAGGGGCCTAGCAACCTTGCCCACAGGTCATTTTTCCCACCACAGGTATGCCAACCAGTTATTTTTGCACTAATAATGCCCAACAACCATGTCAAAGGGATGTTTTATCACCAAAGGTTCCCAACCCTATCAACAAGCTATTTTACCCATCGAGTGCATGTCAATAGGATGTTTTCTCACCGAAGGTCTGCCAATAAGCTATTTTCTTACTGTAGATGCCCAAAGACTATGCTAATGGGTTGTTTTCCCATTAAAGGTGGGTCAACAATCTATTATGTCAACTAAATGTGACTAGCGACCATGTTAATGGGATATTTTCTAACCAAAAGTTCCTGGCAACTATTCTAATGGGTTATTTTGAAGAGTGAAGGTGTACCAACTGGTTATTTTGTAACTAAAGTTTCCAAGAAATAGTGCTAATGGGTTGCTTTTCTCACTAAAGTTTTCCTAATAGGAACTGAAAGTGCACAGCAACCATGCCCATGTTGTCACTAAAGTTTCCAAGCAATAGTGCTAATGGGCTGCTTTTCTCACCGAAGGGGTCCCAACAGGAGCTGAAAGTGCATAGCAACCATGCCCATGAGCTATTTTCACACCAAAGGTGCCCAACAAACTTCCCAACAAACTGTTTTTGCCACCGAAGGTGTGTCAATGGGCTTTTTCCTCATTGAAGCTACCCAGAGACCGTACTAATGGGTTGTTTTTCATACTGAAGGTGCAACCATGCCAACAAGCTGTCTTGCCTACTGAAGGTGTGTCAACATGCTACTTTCCTAATGAAGATGCATAGTTACTATTCCAATTGGATGTTTTTCCCATCGAAGTTGTGCCAACGACCTATTTTCCTATAGAAGATGCCTAACGACCATGCTAATTTTGATGTTTTTCCCATCAAAGGTGTGCGAACGAGCTGTTTTACCTACCAAAGTTATGCCAATGGGTTGTTTTCCCCGTTGAAGGTGTGTAGCGACAATGCCATCTAGGTTTTTTACCATCAAAGGTATGCCAAGGTGTTGTTCTCTCACCATAGGAACCCAGTGTCTATGCAAATGAGTTATTTTCCCACTGAACATATGCCAAATGACTTTTTTCTCACAAAAGTGCTCAGTGATCATGGCAATTGGCTATTTTTCCCACTGAAGCTGCGCTAATATGTTGTTTTCTAAATAAAGGTGCCCTACAACAATGTCAACACATTATTTTTCCCACCAAAGGTTTACCAATCGACTATTTTCTCATTGATAGTTCCTAATGACTATGCCAATTGGTTGTTTTCCCACTAAAAGGGTGACAATGTGTTGTTTTTTGATCGAAGATGCCCAGAGACCGTGTCAACGGGGTTTTTGACTAACAAATGTTTGCCAATGGGTTGTTTTCTCACCAAAAGTGTCTAGTGATCATGCCAAAGAGTTATTTTCCTATAGAAAGTTCCCACCATCTATGCCAAAGGGTTGTTTTACCCACTGAAGTTATACCAGCGGACTGTTTTCTCACTAAAGATGCCTAATGTTTGTGCTAATAGGTTGCTTTTCCCACCAAAAGTGTGCCAACTGGCAGTTTTCTCACATAAAATGCTCTACGATAGTGCCAACGAGCTTTTTTTCCAATGAAAAGTGTTATAATGGGTTATTTTTATGCTGAAAATAACCTACCTACTGTGCCAATGTGTTGTTTTCTCACTGAAGGTGCCCAATGACTATCCCAACTTGTTGTTTATCCCTATAAAGGTGTATCAAAGGGTTGCTTTCTTATTGAATCACCTAACAACCCTGATAACAAGTTGTTTTGCCCATCAAAGGTGTGAAAACTGGTAGTTTTCTCACTGAAACTACCCAGCGATCGTGCAAATGGGCTATTTTCTCACCAAAAATGCTTAACGACTGTGCCAATAGGTTGTTTTCTCACCTAAAGTTCCAATGAGCTAATTTGTCAAACAAAGGTGTGCCAATGGGCTATTTTCCCACCAAACGTGCCTAGCAACCATTCCAATTGCATGTTTTCCCCCCGGAACGTGTGCCAATGGGTTGTTTTCTCATAGAAGGTGCCTAACTACCATGCCAATGAGATATTTTTGACATCAAAGATGTGCCAATGTGCTCTTTTCTCACCAAAGGTGCCCAGCGATTATCTCAACGAGTTATTTTTCTCACTAAAGGTGTGCCAATGGGCTTTTTTTCCCATTAAAAATGTGCTAATAGATTGTTTTTCCACTGAAGGTATGCCATTGAGCTACTTTTCTCACCGAAGGTGTGCCAATTGGTTATTTTATTGATGATAACTCCTAGGGACCATGCCAAATGGTTGTGTTTCCCATCGAAGGTGTGCCAATAAGTTGTTTTCTGACCAAATTTGCCCAGCAACCATGCCAACAGGCTGTTTTTCCTACCGAAGGTGTGCCAAAAGGCTATTTTCTTATTGAAGGGGCACTATGAACATACTTAGGGGTTGTTTTGTAGATCTAGTGTGAACTAACAGAATGTTTTCTCATCGAAGGCACCCATCGACCTTGCCAATTGGCAGTTTTTCCCACTGAAGGTGTTTGAATGGATTTTTCTCTCACCTCATATGCCCAAAGACCGTGCCAAGATGTTGTTTTCTCATTAAAGGTGTATCAAGAGGCCATTTTCTCAATAAAATTACCTAGCAATTGTGCTAATGAGCTGTTTTCTCATTAAAAGTGCATAGCATCGATGCCAACGAGTTGTTTTTCCCACCAAATGTGTGCTAACAGGATTTTTTCTCACCGAAATTGCCTAGTTACTATGTCAACAAGCTATTTTGCTAACTAAAGGTGTGCCAACGGGTAGCTTTCACGTTGAAAGTGCTCAGTGATCAGGTCAACAGGTTGTTTTCTCATTAAAAGTGCTCAGTGATTGTGACAACAAGATGTTTTATCAAATAAGGTGCTCAGTGATATTTTCTCACCAAAAGTGTCGAGTGATCGTGGCAATGGGTTGTTTTCTTATAGAATGTGCCCGATGATTGCTACATTGAGCTCGTTTTCTAAACAAAGGTTTGCTAACAGGTTGTTTTCACACATAAGATCTCCAACAACCATTCCAACTAGTTGTTTGTCCCAATTAAAGGTGTGCCAATGTGTTATTTTCTAATTGAAGGTGTTTGGTAACCATGCCAACTGACTATTTTATGCACTGAAGTTGTGCTAACGAGCTATTTTCTCATTGATGGTGCCCAGCGACCATGCCAGTTGTGTATTTTTTCCACTGAAGGTACACCAAGGGGTTGTTTTTTAATCAAAGTTGACCAAAGTATAGTTTTCTCACGGAAAGTGCCCAACAATAATCCCAACAGGTGTTTTCCTACCAAACATGTGCCAACAATCTATTTTCTCATTGAAAGTGCTTAATAACCATGCCAATGTGTTGTATTACCTACTGAAGTTGTGCTAACATGCTATTTTCTAACCAAAAGTGCCTAACGACTATGTTAATGGGTTGTTTTTTCTACCAAAGGTATGTCAATAGGCTATTTTTCGCACCAAAATTATGCTAATGGTCTTTCTTTCTCCCCGAAGGTGCCTAGTCATATTATCAACCATTTTTTTTCACATTAAAGATGCCCTTCAATCATCTCAAAAGGCTATTTTTCCCTTGAAGGTGTTCCAACTGGATGTTTTCTCACTAAAGCTGCCTCACAATTGTACCAACGGGTTGTTTTTCCCACCTAAGGTTTCCCAACGACTAGTTTTCTATTTGAAAGTGCCCAATGACTATGCTAGTTGGTTATTTTTTCCATTGAAAGTGTGTCAATAAGTTGCTTTCTCATCGAAGGTGCCTAGCGAATGTGCCAACTAGATATTTTTTGCCACCGAATATGCGCCAACGGGTTGTTTTCTGACTCTAGCTATGCAATGACTGTATCAATAGGTTATTCTTTCCACCGAAGGTTTGCTAATGGGTTCTTTTTCTCATTGAAATTTCTATGAGACAGTAATAATGGGTTGCTTTTCTAGCTGAAGACGTGCTAATAACCTATTTTCTAATTGAAAGTGCCCAATGATTGTGCCAATGAGCTATTTTGCCCACCAAAAGTCTACCAACGAGCTATTTTCTTAGCAAAGGTGCCCAGTGCTATGCCAATGGGCTATTTTCTCACCAAAGATGCTCAATGATTGTGCCAGCAGGATGTTTTCTCACTAAAGGTGTAAGACGATTGTGCCAATGAGTTGTTTTCTTATAAAAAGTGCCCAGTATCTATGCCAACGGGACATTTTCTGATTGAAATTTGCTAGCTGTCTTGTCAACGAGCTATTTTGTTCACTGAAGGTGTGCCAACATGCAATTTTCTCAATGAAGGTGCCTAATAATCCTAACAACATGATATTTTCTCATCAAAAGATCTTGGAAATTATTCCAATAAGATGATTTCTCATTAAAGATGCCTAACAGTCTTCCCAATGGGTTGTTTTCTCACCAAAAATGTTGAGTGATCAAAAAAAGTGTTTTTGCCACCGAAAGTGTTTTTTCCATTGAAAGTGTACCAATTGGCTATTTCCTCACAGAAGGTACCTAGCTATAGTTCCATCGGGTTGGTTTGTTCAACAAAGTTGTGCCAATAGGCTGTTTTCTAATAGAAGTTCCCCAATAATCATGCCAACTGGCTATTTTTCCTAACCAAAGTGTGCCAACAGACTGTTTTCTCATTGAAGTTGCCCAACGATCATGCCAACTCTATGTTTTACACGTCAAAGGTGTGCCCACAAGCTATGTTCTCATCGTTGATGCCCAACAACTGTGCCAAATATCTATACCAACGAGTTGTTTTTTGATCGAAATTGGCCAATGGATAGTTTTTTCATAGAAAGTCGTCAGCAATAGTGCTAATTGGATGTTTTCCCATTGAGCGTATGCCAACGAACTATTTTCTCACCGAATGTACGAAGCGACCATGCCAATGTGTTGTATTGTCTATTGAAGAAGTACCAACGAGCTATTTTCTAACCAAAGTGCCAAGCAGTTATGCCAATAGGCTATTTTCTAACTGAAATTGTCCAGCATCCATCCCAATAAGCTGTTTTCCCTTTGTAGGTGTGCCAATAATTTCTATTCTTATTGAATGTGCCCATCATCCATTCCAATAGGTTGTTTTCACTTTGAAGGTGCCCCCTGACCCTACCAACTGTATGTCCTACCAACAGTATGTTTTTCCAACTGAAGGTCTACCAACTGATGCTTTCTCATCAAAGGTGCCCATTAACCATGCCAACATGTTTTTCTCACCAATGGTTTGCCAATGTGCTATTTTCTCACTGAAGATGCACAACAAATCTTCTAACATTCTATTTTTTCCACCAAATGTATGCCAACAAATTGTTTTCTTCATCGAAGGTGCCTAGTGATGATAACAACAGGTTGTTCTTCACACAAAAATTATGACAACAAGCTTTTTTCTCCCTAAATCAATGGGTTGTTTTCATAATAAAGGTGCCCATTAGAAGCCCCAATAGGCTATTTTTCCAACCAATGTTGTTCTAATAGGCTGTTTTCTGACTTATGCTACCAAACGACCATATAAATGGGTTTTTTCCCACAAAGGTCCGCCTAACATGAATTTCGAGCTAAAAGTGCCCAATGATCATGCCAACATATTGGTTTGTCCACTGAAAGTGTGCCAATGGATTGTTTTTGTAACATCTCGTTACCTATATTAAGGCTAGAATAATGTAAATGAGAAAATTACTGGGACATTAAGAAATGCATATCGTGCATAAGTTAAATATGGCATATACATATACATGAGAATATTAATTTTTGCACAAGAATATGATTGTACACGCATTCATTGATATTTTCCAGGTATAGCTAAGTTATTAATGTGATTGAAATATAAATTTGGATTATTTGTGGTGAAAAATTATTTGGGGAATATTAAAATTATTTCGAAATTTTTGTTGAACTTTAGGAAATTTTTTTGAAAATTTTGGGGTATTTTAGACTAAGACAAATATTGACAAATGGACCAATTCTAGCATGACATGTGGCTATGAATTATGGAGCACATGTAGATAATATTTTGGTTAGGAAGAGATACTGAAGCTGTGTTCTTCACTAAAATATTCAACACCGAAATTCTCTTCCATTTTCTTCATCATCGAATAATTTGTTGATTAGGTTTCATGTAATTTTGAAGAGTTGGAGTGTAAACAAGTAAGTATTGAATGGTTTTCCTGATTTGTGCATTGAAATAGATATAGTGTTTTAATTGATATAATTTTGCATGTATACGGTGAATGAAAGATGAAAATTTAGATATGTTATTTTTGCATATTAGGGGATCAATGTGTCATAAGATTGTGTTGAAGGGAGTTTTAAGCTTGAAGAATCATTGAAACTGTGTTTAGGAAAAGTATATGGATGAGCAGTAAGAAAGAACACACATAGTAGAGAGAGGAAGTGAATGTGTAGTTTTAGATTTGTGGTGATTGTGCTTAAATCTTGGATTTTGATTCAATTGTGTTGAGTTGAACTGAAAGGGAAGTAGAAAAGTTAGTTTAAGCCTTAGATGTGTTAGTTGAATAAGGTGGGAATGAGAAATTATGGAAAAAGAAAAATGAAAGAAGAAGAAGAAAACTGGGCTTCTAGAGAGAAGGGAAGAGAAGAAGGAGAAATATTCAGTGAAAAAGAGAAGAAAGAAGATTGTGACATCACTGTTGATGGTTGACCTACTAGTAAAACTCGCGATCATGTGGACAGACGATCGCGACATTCAACTATTTTTTTGGAAGAGTTTGTTTTGAACATCCTTCAATCTTTTTGTTATAAGTTCCTCACCTGATGTCTAAATGACATGGGACTTAAACCATTAGATTTGCAACACACTAATATAAATCTAGAACAAAATTCATATCCATTTGAAATTTCTTAGGATAAATTGAGAGAAAATGTAGGACAGATCTGATTTGGTATGCACAGCTATGAATTAAGTTCTGACGGTCGTGATTTATTTTTGATGCTATGCACGGACATGAGTTTTTCGTTGCACGCCCATAACTCTTACACAACTATGAGTTTATGTTGCATAGTTGTGACTTAATTTATTTAATGGGGGTTAATAAATTTTAGGATAAAATGTTATGAGGAGTACTGGAATATGATAACTGGTATGGTTTCATTGAACATGCTTTGGTATTTTAGTTTTATCTTGGTCTATAGATTTCCAAATGAGATGTTTTTTAATTTGGAGTAAAGTAGAGAAATGGAGATACAAATTATATGCAGAAATCAAATTTTGATTCAATCTTGAAGAGTTTCAATATTTGGATGGAAATTGAGTAAAGTGTATTGTTACAAAATGAGAACAGTCTGAAAATAATTAGAGTATAACTTTCAAAATACTAAACCAAATTGAATGATTTTGGTATCATTAGAAAATTAAGACACGGGAGAACAATTTTTTATAAGGAAGTGTTTCCCAATTGTTTCTTTTATCTTATCATAATGAATATGCAATGTTGACTCGAAAGTATATTATTAGAAAAGTCTGAAATGATTAATTGAGTTATGAATTAACTTTACACAGTTTTATTGGTCCAAACCCTAAGTACTAATTATATTTATGAGGTTTTGATATCTGAATCATATGGTGATAAGAATTTGATAAGATACCTGGGATTGTCATTAAACATGCATTGTGTATTTTTGATATACATAGATGTGCATAAAGGCATGCTTAAACTCTTATGCAAAAATGTGATATTTGTAAATGTGTTTTGTATGATATAGAGAAGCACATTGGATGTCAGTCAAACATTGCCAAATTATATAGGCAATAATATATCAAAGCATACTGTGAGTCAACCGAGATGATTTTTCCTAGGATTCACTGAATTTGTTTGACTTCCAATTATTAATTGTTTGTGATTTATTTATGAATCTTAGGCTTAAAGTCCTAGGAGTTAATAATTGGGAATGTGTTGAAAGTGTTTAGATTGCTGTGAAATTCTGAATGATATTTGTATTCTTAAGGAAAGTTGAATGCCAGACATAAGTCCGATGATTATGATATTATGATTTTGCAACACATGTGCCTGTTATGCATGACATATTCTGTATTTGATGCATTTCGTAAAATGCATGCTCAGATAAAGGTGTTGTGACCAAAGTAGCCAATATAAAAGCGCTTACATGTAGAGCTTTGCTTGATGGTTTTCTACTCTGCATGTAGACCTTTGCTCTATGATTTTTGTTCTGAATGAGCCCAATGGGCTAGTATCTATATGTGTGTGTCAAAGGCACTTGGTTAGAACAATAATAACAAATCTATAGTCTCATATGCATTTATATTTGTAAATATCTGTTTTGAATTCGCAATGACAATATGAGATGCCATGATAATGTGAGTATTGAATTATTCATGATCTAAATGAATATATGTCAGATATCTGATTTGTGTATTTTCCATTGGTGAAATCATCGATGATGGTTTGCTCATTGAATTCGCAAAACTCATATAAATTACAATGTGGCTTTTCAAGTACAAGACAAGAGACATAGTTTATGAAACTGAATTAAAGGAACTTTTTGGACTAGTTATGGTTCAGAGGTCTTTCAGCTGACATCAGAAGAGATGTATTTTGTATTTTTTTAGTTCCTTATCTTATAGAACATGTATAAGGATTGTGAACTCTTATCAATGAATGCAAGGAATGTTTTTAAAAAAATTGATTTCTTTTAATTATATTGTATGGTGCTATATGTTAAGTTGGATATAAGTTTGCTCTAACATACTATTATCATAGGATATATACTTCAATGTCCTTAGATATTTAGGTATATACTCTATGGTAGTGGGATGCCACATTTTTTGTATCAGAGCATGGTTTGGCATCTTTAGGGACATATTGGAGTATAAAGATCATAAATAGTGAGATATTCAGAGAGTATCACAACTTTTTTTTGTTATAGGTCACATTTCATAGTAGATCTAGTTGGAGTGCCAATTGATATGGAGTTTGTAGGAGCCAATATAGAGTCTCCTATACCTAAGTTTGCTTGGATGCTTTCGAGAATTCCAGAAAGGTGAGAAAGAAGATATAACAAACTGAGAAAACAATGGGATGTAAACTTCTACGGAAGTATCGACCCTACTGAGGTTGAAGGGTGGTTAGAGAGAACAAAAAGAGTGTTTGATCAGATAGGCTGTGAGACAGTTGAGAGATTTGATTATGCGGCCTCACTGCTATAAGTTCCGGCATACCAGTGGTGGAAGACTATTCCAGGTAGTAACACCAAACCTTGTAGTTTGACCTGGGAAGATTTTTTGAGAGTATTTTGAGAGAACTATATGTCGAAGATTTATATGGATAAAAAGATGAAATAATTCTTAGATCTAAAGCAAGGCAACCTCATAGTGGCAGAATATAAGATAAGATTCAATTAGCTAATGGGGTATACAATTGTACTTATCCTAACTGAGGCAGACAAATGTAGACGGTTTGAAGATAGTATGAAGATGGCTATCAGAATGAGGCTAGCCATTTCAAATTTGGAAAGTTTTACAAAACTTTGAGCGGCCTTGATTGGAATTGAACAGTTATTGAAGGATAGTCAGGGAGAGTATAGACAGGAGGTCAGAGGCAAGAGGCAGGATGTATCTCAGGCAAATTCTAACAGTAGCTTTAGAAAGCATTAGAGTAGATTGTCTCAATTCCAGGCTAGACCAAGACAATTTGGGTCCCGATCAAGAGGTGGATTTGTATAGACTAGAAGAGGTAGAGGACAAGTTCCCTCCAGTTAGTCTCAACAGCTGTATGATTGTGAGCAACTATGGTAAGAAGCATGGTGAAGAATGTTGGAGATTAACGAGGGCTTGCTTCCGTTATGGTTCGGTAGAACACCTGACTAGAGATTGTCCTAAGATTGTAGGACCACAGTCTAGAGTCAAAGAAGGAACAATAATTGAGACAACAGTTCAGCAAAGTGGAGCTGCTAGATCTACACAGAGAGGCAGAGGCAGAAGAATAACTCAGTCAGTAGGGACCAGTGTCAGGATTAAGGTTCAAAGTAGCCAGCCGCAATCTTAGGCCAGGGTTTATGCCATCACTAAGCTAGAAGCGCAGAACTCCCCAAATGTGGTAGCAGGTGTGTTGAATCCTTTTCATTATGAAGCATATGCATTGGTAAACCTAGGATCTACACATTCATTGATCACACCATATCTAGCATTTAGATTGCATTACGAGAGAGAGAGATATTGAAATATGGGTTAGAGGTAAGCACCTCAATGGGTAGCACAACAGTGATTGGTGAGGTCTGTAAAAGGTGCATAGTCTGAATTTATCAGGCAGAGTTAGAAGTTGATTTGATTGTGTTGCAGTTAAAGGAAATAGATGTCATTCTAAGCATGGATTGGCTTACTGCACATCAGGCTGTGATAAATTGTTATAATAAGGAAGTAGTTTTGGAATCTCCTAATAAGGAGAGAGTGGTGTTTCAAAGAGTTAGTTAGACTGGCACAGCCTGACTAATTTCATTTATGAGTATGTTGAAACTGATTTGAGGTGGATGTGAGGCTTATTTGGCCTATATAGTTGATACTCGGAATGACCAAGCCATTTATGATATTCCAGTTGTTAGGTATTTCTTCGATGTATTTCCTACAGAACTATCAGGTTTACCCCCAGTAAGGGAGACAGAGTTTACCATAGACCTTGTTCTAGGTATTGCTCCTATATCAATTCCACCATATAGGATGACACTTGTCGAACTAAAGGAATTGAAAATCTAGTTGTAAGAATTATTGGAGAAGGGTTTCGTCAGGCCTAGTGTGTCACCTTAGGGAGCTCCCGTATTGTTTGTAAAGAAGAAGGATGGAACTCTGAGATTGTGTATTGATTATTAGCAGTTGAATCAGATAACAATTTATAATAGATACCCATTGCTGAGGATTGATGATTTGTTAGATCAATCGTAGGGAGCTCAGGTATTCACAAAGTTAGACACGAGATCAGGATATTGATATTATTAGTTAAAAATAGCTAAGGCTGATGTACTGAAGAGTGCATTTAGAATAAGATATGGTCATTTCGAGTTTTTGGTAATTCCACTTGGATTGACTAATGCTCCAACAACTTTTATGGACTTGATGAATAAGGTATTTCAACCTTATTTAGATCATTTTGTGATTATATTTATTGATGACATTGTGGTGTACATGAAGAGTAGAGAAGATCATTTTGCACATCAAAGATGGGTTCTATAGATAATAAGGGAGAAACAGCTATAAGTCAAGTTCAGTAAATTTGAATTTTGACTTGATCAAGTAGTATTCTTCGGTCACATAGTGTTTGGACAGGGCATTCAGCCAGACCCAAAGAAGATAAAATCAGTGATGAAATGGGAGGCTCCGAGGAATGTATCTAAGATTCAGAGCTTCCTTGGATTAGTTGGTTATTACAGAAGGTTTGTAAAGGGGTTTTCACTGATCTTAACCCTTTTGACAAAACTTCTAAGAAAGAATATGCTTTTCAAATGGAATGATGATTGTTAGAGAAGTTTTGAGGAGCTAAAGCACAGGTTAACTACAATACTGGTGTTAGCTATTCCATCTAGCTCTGGAGGCTATATTGTATATAGTGATGCTTCACACCAAGGTTTAGGATGTGTATTGATGCAGCATGGCAAAGTAATGGCATATACGTCGAGACAGTTGAGATCTCATGAGTTTAATTATCTAGCACATAACTTAGAACTTGCTACAGTAGGATTTGCCTTGAATATTTGGAGACACTACTTATATGGAGAAACTTTTTAAGTATTCACTGATCATAAGATTTTGAAGTATCTATTGAGCCAGAAAGAGTTGAATATGAGACAAAGGATACAGATATAATTGTTAAATAATTATGATTGTACAATTGAATATCATCCTGGTATAGCTAATATGGTAACTGATACATTAATTTGGAAGTCTAATAGTAGTGTGGCTTAAGTACAGTTACTGAAATTATCGAGCCTAGTTTATTTGAGAGCACTAAATGTTGAATTAAATTTAAGACAGAATGAAACTTTGACAGCTACATTGAATTTGAGACCAGTATTGCATGAATGAATTAAAGAGGCTCAGAACAGAGATCCAAAATTAGTAAAGTTAATTGAGAAGTTGAAAGTCAGCCTAGATTTTCAATTTGAAGCGAGAGATGATACATTGTGACTTAAACAAAGATTATGTGTGCCTGATGTTGATTATTTGAGGAAAGAGATTTTAGAGGAAGCACATTTAGTAGCTTATGCTATACATCCTGGTACCATCAAGAAGTATAACATATTGAAACAACATTTCTGGTGGCCTAATTTGAAGAAGCAAGTAGTAGGATTCGTTTCTAAGTGCATAACTTGCTAGTAGGTTAACACTGAGCATCACACTCTAGTTGGAAAATCACATTCGTTACCTATTCTAGAGTGGAAATGGGAACGAATCACTATGGAATTTATTATGGGTTTGTCGAGGTCTCTGAGGCAATATGATGCCATTTAGGTCATTGTTAATAGACTAACCAAGTCACCTCATTTCATACCAGTGAGAGAAAATTACTCACTAAATCAGTTAGCTCGGTGATATGTGAATGAAGTTGTGACACTTCATGGGGTTCCAGTCTCTATTGTATCAAACAAGGATCCTAGATTTACCTTAAGATTTTAGGGTAGCTTACAAGCAACTTTGGCAACAAACCTAAATTTTAGTACTGCATTTCATCCTCAAACAAATGGTCAGAGTGAGAGGATGATCAAAACCATTGAGGATATGCTCAGAGCTTATGTTTTAGAGCTTCAAGGAAAATAGGATCAGAATGTAGCCTTGATTGAATTTGATTATAATAATTAGTATCACAGTAGTATCAGTATGTCTCCATACGAGGTGTTGTACTGCAGAAAGTGTCGTTCACCTGTATAGTAGGATGAAGAGGGTCTAAGAATTGTCGAAGGCCTAAAATTGATTCAGGATATAGTTGATAAGGTGAAACTAATCCATATCAGAATTAAAGCAGCACAAGATATACAGAAGAGCTTTGTAGATCAACACCAAAGAGATATGGAGTATTAGGTGGGAGATTTAGTATTTTTTAGAGTATAACCATGGCAAGGTGTGTGGAGGTTCGGTAAGAAGAGTAAGCTAAGTCTGAGGTATATTAGTCCATATGAGATAACTGAAATAATTGGGCCATTAGCTTATAAGTTAGTCTTACCTTCAGAAATGGTTCAGATATATAATGTGTTTCATGTGAGTATGCTTGGGCGATATCGGTCGGATCCAACTCATGTGATACCGACTCGAGAGATTGAAGTTTCTATTAACCTGAGTTATAGTGAAGAACTAATTAAGATAATTGGCTATTAGAATAAGCAATTGAGGAACAGAGTGATCCCATTAGTGAAAGTCATTTGGAATAATCATTCGAGTGAGGAAGCAACGTGGGAGACGGAGGAGCATATGAGAAATCAATACCCCTACTTATTTTATCATCTAGCTAAGAATTCTAAGGACAAAATTTCTTTTAAGAGGGGAAAATTGAAACATCCTGTTACCCACGTTAAGTCCAAAATAGCATAAATATGAAAATTACTGAGACATTAGGAAATGCATATCATGCATAAGTTAAATATGGCATACACATGTACATGACAATATTAATTTTTCCACATGAATATGATTGTACATACATTCATTGAAATTTTCTAGGTACAATTGAGTTATTAATGTGATTGAAATATAAATTGTGGATTATTTGTGGTGAAAATTTGTTTGGAGAATATTAAGACTATTTTAGAATTTTTGGTGAAAATTAGGAAAAAATTCTAAAATGTATTTCAAACTAAGACCTCGGGTCATCTCACTTAATTGGAACCTAGCACAAATGGTCTAAGCTAGCCTAATCTTCGAAAAATGTAACTAAGTTGTTAAAAAGGGGGGTTTGGATCATTGGTAAAAGTTAAGAAAATTGAACTAAATGAAGGAAAAATGTATAAAAAGATATTTTTGAAATTTTGGGAAGTGAAAAGTGAAAAACTCAAACAATGATCAAATATAATAAAATCCTCTTGAAAACGAGCTTTGGCTATCATAATTCAAAACAAATCTTTCGGGAGAGAATTTTACTAAGTTTTCGAATGATAAACCTTAAAGAACTCTTTCAGTTCAAGGTTTTAACTAATGAACTCCATTTCTTAAAACCTTGTTAAATGCATCTTAGTGTGTATTAATGGATGAGCTAATGCAAGTGATCAAT